>JBBFKN010000147.1:0-138442 GCA_039654755.1 Calcarius lapponicus
AAAGGGTGGAATTGACAATCAACTATCTAGCTGGAGAAGGACAACAAAACCTACCAGATGATCAAGCAGCAGGTATCCTCAGAGAAGTATTGGATGATATCAAAGAGATGGCTTTGCAAGCTTTAATCCAGGTATCGGATGGTAGCACCCCCAGTTTGGACTACCTTGGGTGGCTGCAGCTAAAGCTTTAGGACAATCAGACCATCTTGGGTGCCTGTTAAGTAAGCAAACCAATGCTACCTCCCTCACATTGAGTGGGGCTGCTCTCAGACACAGAGACCATCAGACATGCCACCTTGCAGAACAGCGACAGAGTTTTTAACTCTGGGCACATGGGCATGGCTGTGTAGACTCTGAGGGCATGTGCTGCATGAACCTCTCGAGCCACAGCCAGTGAATCCACAAGAGCATTCAGGTACTGAAGGAAGGGCTCAAGAAGCTTCAAGTGGGAAACAAAGACTGGTTTAATAAACTCTTCCAATCCAAGGGACTAAAGGGTTGGATGATGTCTAGCTTAAACAGGACTATTAATTCTCTTAGTGGTTGTTGTAGTATTGTTAATTGTCCCATGTTTTTTGGATGCTTTTAGAAAATCTTACAAAGTTCTTTCAGTTCCATCTTTGTTGTAAAACAGAAAGGGGGAAGATACCCAACACAGGCTCCTCATGGACTCCTTGGAGGAGAGAATTGGAGGCCAGGATGGCACAAAAACCTCTCAGAGACTCAGTGTGGGAAGGAAAATCCTTAAAAGTACCTAAAAGTATTCTTAAATCGAAAAAGTCCCTTAAAAACCTTGAGTATCTCAAGGCATTAATGAGCCCTACTGAGTGTCAGTACAAAGCTCTCAAGGGACTCGTTAAAGCAGATAATTGGGGCCATGATTGCACAAACCTCTGACTGAGTCTGTATCAGATGGGAAACACCAAGTACCTTCAAATAACTGAAGTACCTTGAAGTATTAATGAGCCCCACTGAGTGTTGTTACTGACAAAGCCTCTCCAGGGACTAATTACAGCAGATAATTGGAGGCCATGATTGCACAAACGTCTCAGAGACTCCAAGGCAAAAGCCAAACCCAAAGTCCTTTGAAAAACCTGCAGAGAGGCTCCTGGCCCAGAGGCAGCTCCTGGCAAGGGCAGCGCTGCAGAGAGACAGCTCTGGCCAGGAGCAGCTCCTGTGCACAGCCCAGCAGGGCTGGGGGCACTGCCTGCAGCCACCCCGGGCACAGCACAGAGGCACAGAGGGGTTAAACTCAGCCTGGGCTGGGAGCACAGAGCAGAGCTGACTCAGGGCTCACTAGAGCAGAAATCATCCCAGGTTTGAAACAGTCATTCCCCGGCTGTGGGAAGAGAAGCTGCAGTTCCTGCAGGGGTCTCCTGGAGCTGGCACATCCCACAGCTTTGAGGACCTTTCAGGAGGACTCTCAGGGCTGCTTCAGGGCAGGGCTGTGGCCCTAGGGCAGGGCTGGCTTTCCCTGCTGCCCCCAGCCAGGCACAGCCCAAGGCAGCTCCTGTTGCCAGGCTCTGCTGCAGGGCTGAGCAGCCGGGGCTGCAGCCAGGGGTGCCCAGGGCTGTCCTGCAGAGCAGGGTCCTGCAGCCCAGGGCGCTGTGCTGGGGCAGGGACTCTGCTGCCTGCCAGGGACAGCTCTCAGCCAGCCCGGGAGCTGCTCCCAGCACTGGGGAGAAGCTCTGTGGGGAAGGAGCCACCCTGAGCAGGGCAGGGGCTGCTGCTGAGAGGGGCTGGGTGGGACAGGGCTGCCCCCAGCTCCAGACCAGCCTGGGCACAGCTCCGGAGGACACTTCCCAAAGAAGGTAAGCCTGGGATTGCTGGAAAGATCAGGAGCTTTCCTGAGAGTGTTTTCAATTTCCTTCATGGAGAGGGATGGGAAAGTTGGGGTAATGGCAAAAAGATTTTTGCTTTTTTATACATTTTTGATATATTCATACCTCTGTAAATTACTATTATATAGTTATAAATCCTTACTTAACACTACTAAATTATTAATTATTTTAAGCTACTATTATATACTTATATTATTATAATCCTTAATTAACTCCAGTACATTTCCTAACCATTCTCTTAGATTTTAGAAAAATAAGCTGTCTAAACACATTCCTGAAATACTGTCCTATTATCAGTCTTATTATCAAATAGTTTTATTATCAGGAAGAGAACCTACAACAACATTTTATTTTTTCACCAGAATGGGAGCAGTCATAACAAAAGGGGAAGGCAAAGAAGCCCTTGGACCTACTCCAATGGGTTGAGCCAGGGGTGTGTAGCTGGGGTAATTGAATCTCCTATTGGATCTTCCTGTTAAATATCTTTATCAATCAACCTTAATAAATTGTTGAAATCAAGGGCCAGGTGTGCCCCATCCCCACTGGAACACCTGGAAGCTTCTGGAAGCTTCCAATTAATGTCTGGTTTTCACTTTACTGTTCTAACACTGTTGCCAAGGGTTTTTGTTTTTTTTTTTCTCTTTGGGTTATAGACAACCGGGGGATGACAGAAGCAGAACAGGAATTGTAATCCCAGAATCACAGAACATTCTGAGTTTAGAACCTTGAAAGACGGTGAGACATTCAGGGATCCCTCTGCTCTGGGCAGGGTCTGGTTTATCCCAGGGTGACCCGGGAGTGTGATTGTGCTCTGATTGCAGCCAAAGGTGCAAAGCCAGGGTAGCTGGGAACAAGCCCATCCAGCCCCTCACCTTCCCTCAGCCACAGGGAATCCTTTGCCTCTCACATCTCTCAGTGGAAAACTCAGAATACAGCAGAAATGCTGGGGATTTCTGACCTCAGAGAGCCAGGAATGATGTGTGGGTAGGAAAACAATTATTTAAACCAGCTCCTGCCATCCATGTCCTATAGAACTGGGAGTGTAGATGGCAACAAGCCTGTCAGCCTTAGGAGTGATTCCCCTGACAAATCCTGAATATCCAGCCTTGTCACTCTGCCCCATGGCCACAAACCCAGGGCAGCAGGGCAGGGACGGCTCCTCGAGGGCCCCCACGCACAGCTCTGGCTGCCCCTGGCACACTCAGCCCAACTAAAGCTCAGGCAGGGACCTGGGTGAAGGTTTTCCCAGGGCAGGAACAAGGCTGGGTGAGTCCCAGCAGGACAGTCTGCAGGGAATGGCCCAGGTTTGGCCCAAAGCAACCTCTGCTGACTTGTCACTGTCCTTTTCTCCATGAACAGGTCCCCATGTGCAGCCCCAGCAAATGTCCAACAGCAGCTCCATCAGGCACTTCCTCCTGCTGGCACTGGCAGACACGCGGCAGCTGCAGCTCCTGCACTTCTGCCTCTTGCTGGGCATCTCCCTGGCTGCCCTCCTGGGCAACGGCCTCATCATCAGCGCCGTAGCCTGCGGCCACCACCTGCACACGCCCATGTTCTTCTTCCTGCTCAACCTGGCCCTCGCTGACCTGGGCTTCATCTGGGCCACTGTCCCCAAAGCCATGCACAATTCCCCTCTGGGACTCCAGGGACATCTCCTACACAGGATGTGCTGCTCAGCTCTTTTTCTTTGTGTTCTTCATCTCGGCAGAGTATTTCCTCCTGACCGTCATGTGCTACGACTGCTACGTGTCCATCTGCAAACCCCTGCACTACGGGACCCTCCTGGGCAGCAGAGCTTGTGCCCACATGGCAGCAGTTGCCTGGGCCAGTGCCTTGCTCTATTCACTGCTGCACACGGCCAATACATTTTCCCTGCCCCTGTGCCATGGCAATGCCCTGGGCCAGTTCTTCTGTGAAATCCCACAGATCCTCAAGCTCTCCTGCTACAAATCCTACCTCAGGGAACTCGGGGTCATTGCTGTTAGTGTTTGTTTGATATTTGGCTGCTTTGTTTTCATTGTTTTCTCCTATGTGCAGATCTTCAGGGTTGTGTTGGGGATCCCCTCTGAGCAGGGACAGCACAAAGCCTTTTCCACCTGCCTCCCTCACCTGGCTGTGGTCTCCCTGTTCATCAGCACTGTAGCAGTTGCCTACCTGAAGCCCCCCTCCATGTCCTCCCCATCCCTGGATCTGGCCCTGTCAATTCTGTACTCGGTGGTGCCTCCAGCCCTGAACCCCCCTCATCTACAGCCTGAGGAACAAGGAGCTCAAGGCTTCAGCGTGGAGACTGATGACTGGATGCTTTAAGAAACATTGAAATGCTGGCCAATTTCTACAAATAACATGTAATAAAATTCATCTTTCATACTTCTTGTTGGTTTCATTTTGTAAGTTCTTTTTCTTTATTTTTCTTTTTTCACATTATCTACAAATAAATGTCATTGTTTGTGCCATTTCTCATTTTGTTTCCCTCCACCTTCCCTGTGGCCACTGACTGTGTCAGTGAGGGGCTGCACTCTTGGTGGCTTTAAAGGAACTGAAGGATCTCCCAGCAGAGTTTTCTGCAGAGATGCCCTTTGGTTGCCGTCTCTGGAGCTGCAGCAGCAATGTCTGTGTGCAGAGCTGGGGCAGATCAGTGCTGGCCCAGCAGCTGTGCCCAGCAGCAGCAGCAGCACTTGGTGTTGCCAGTGCTGCTGCCGTGGCCCTGCCCCGCTGCCCTGCTGGCCCTGGTGTTGCTGCAGGGCCTGAGTGCTCTCGGGGCCGGGCACAGCCCTGGGGGTGGCAGTGCCGGGGCTGCAGCAGGGACAGGCCATGGGCACTGCTGGGGCAGCGCTGACGCCTCAGCCCAGGCCCTGGGGGCTCCAGGCTCCTTGCCCAGGCTCTCTCAAGAACACGGCCAGGCCAATGCTCAGCACAGAAACCCCTGTGAGCAGCCCCAGGCTGGCCGTGGGCAGGCTAGGGGCAAACAGCATGGCTGGGGCTCTGCAAGGGCCCTGGGGCAGACGGGAAGGAGCAGCAGAGCCGGGGCTGATCCATCCCCAGGGCGCTGCACAGCCCAGGGCAGCGTCCCAGAGCGTCCTGATGGAGCTGCCAACAACATCCCCCCTCTGCAGCCCTGGCCTCTCCCCCAGCTCACACAGGTGCCCCATCCTTGCAGGCACAGCCACGGCAGCACTGGCTCAGCAGCCCCTGTTTGCATTGCACACAGCAGGGGCAGCACCCCCATGCTGTTGCTGTGGGGACATGAACCTGAGGGAGCACAAATGCCATCAGCCCCTGAGGCCAGCAAGGGCTGGGGGACACCAGGGAAACCATTCAGCTTTGTCCTGGCCTCTGCACTCAGCCAGAAAGTTTGTTCCCATCAGCTGGGAGTTTCCCATCCCACTGCAGATGCTGTTGCTCAGAGCCAGGGCTGCCTGGCAGCCACCCCCAAACTGCCCTCAGCATTTCCTTGGCTTCACCTTAGCTTTACTCTTCCTGTTACAAATTTCTTACTCATTTCCACCTCAGGGGGCCCAGAACTGGACACAGCACTCGAGGTGCTGCCCAGCCAGTGTCCAGCACAGGGGAAGAATCCCTGCCCTGCTCCTGCTGGCCACACCATTCCTGATCCAGGCTAGGAGCCATTGGCCTTCTTGCTCACCTGGGCACACTGCTGGCTCATGTCCAGCCTGCTGTCCATCAGTCCCTGCAGTTCCCTTTCTGCCTGGCTGCTCTCCAGCCACTCTGTCTCCAGCCTTTAGTGCTGCAGGGGTTTTTGTGGCCAAAGTGCAGGACCCAGCACTTGGACTTGTTAAACCTGACCTTGTTGGATTTGGGCCCTGGATCCAGCCTGTCCAGGGCCTTGTGCAGAGCCCTCCTACCCTCCAGCAGATCCACACTTACACCCAGCTTGGTGTCACCATGGTTCCATGAGGCCCCAGAGTGACCCAATGGTCTCCATGATTCCATGAGGCCTCCCAGTTTCACAATGTCCCTTTGGTTCCATGGGACCCCTTGGTGTCACAAAGTCCCTTGGATTCTTGGGCCCCACAGTGTCACATGGGATCCTTGGTCCCCCACGGCCCTGCAGTGTCACAATGGATCCTTGGTTCCATGAGGTCTGACAGTGCAGCAATGCTCTCCTTGGTTTCACAGTGTCACAATGGCCTCTTGTTCCCAAGGGCCACCACACTGTCAAACATGTTTCCTTCATCTCCAGGAGTCCCTGAGGAGCAGCCCCGGCCCCTTCGTTCCATGGGGACCTACAGTGTCACAATGGCCCCATCATGACACCAGGTCCTGCTGTGTCACCATGCTCTGCATGGTCCCACAAGGCCCTGCAGGGTCACAGTGGCCTCTTGGCTCCATGAGGCCTCAGAGTGCCACAATGAATTCCTTGGTGCTACAGCGTCACAATGGAGCCCTGGTGACACAAGATCCTGCAGTGTCACCAGGGACCCTTGGTTCCATGGGGCACCACAGTGTCACAATTGTTCCCTCAGTTCCCAGAGTCCTTGCAGAGGAGGATTGGCCCCTTGATTCCATTGGGCCCCAGGCACTCACAACTGCTCCATGGCCAATTCCAGAGAATCACAGAATGAGCAATGTTGGGCATTGAATTCCTGCACACACCTCAGCTCTCTGATGATCCCGGCACCATGCTGGGCCCTGTTCCAGACTGGAGCAGAGCAGATGTTGATGGGACAGGAGCCCTGCGGGGCTGTCAGGGACCTGCAGCTTGCAAGGTGCTCTGCTCTCCCTCAGGTGCTCTGGGAGAGATCCAATCCCAGCCGGGCACCTCAGGGCACAAGTGGCACTGCCTGTTCATGGGCACACAGCTGATATCTGCCCGGAAAGGGGCAAAAGTGTTAATACCTGTTAGTTTCATAAGATACAAGCAAATCTTTATTATGTGGGTCACTTGATTACTTTTAAGAAATTTGAATGTTCTCCTGCCAGGAACAGGAATTTCCTGGATCTACTGGATCCTTCTACTGATGGCCGGAGAAGAAATACTGATCTTCCCCTCTTCCTTTGCCACCAACATTCAGTCTAATATTTAATGATCCTCTTCCTTCCGGTGTTTCCAGCTTTCCTGTTTAAATGGCCATGTCTAAGGACATCTCTTCACTAGACGAGATGGATATATGTCTTTCCCTTGCTCCCATATTTCCTACTCCAGATGCTCTCTGGTCATTCAAGTGCCTCTCAGCTGACTGGTTTAATGCTTTGAACTTCAGGGAGTTGTCCAATATTTGTGAAGTTCAAATATATATCACACTAGTCAGCACCTTACTTATATTTATATCACAGAATTATATTTTCTTATGCCTTTGTCTAGAACAGTTCCTGTACAGAAATCCCTGGTGGATGGGGGACATGTCAGATGCTGCTGGGACATCCCAGAGAGCTGAGGGAAGAGCTGTGATGGTTATTAAACTGTTCAAATGTTCAACTTGTGTTTGTTGGCAAGAACCTTTCTGTGCCTCTGAGTGTCACCAGGCCCTGAGCCCAAAGGATACAAACCTGATGAGTTGTGGTTCCCACTGCAGGGGCTGCACTTGGACCTTGGCTCTGCACAGGAGAGCTCTTCATCCCCTTTCTCTCTTTTCTTCCCTCTGGCCATGGAGGGAGCTCCTGACTTCAGCCTGTGACTCGTGTGTGCAAAGAGCAAATCTGGGCAGAATCGGCGCAGGGAGGGTTTGGGGGGATCTTGGGATCTGTGCTGGGCACAGAAGGTGTTTTCCATTGCTCTGAGACTGTCTGCTCTGCAAAGTGAATTTAATATCCAGCAGACGAATGACTTTTGCATTTGATGGAGCTGTGCCTTCTCTTGGCTTTGTTGGCTGACAATAAATGAAGATTAACAGGGGAAAAAACCCTAAACAGGGCCTAAATTTTTTTTTCTCACTGTCTTTTTAAATAGAATATATTCAGTTTGAATACACTCCTGAAAACTGTCTAATTAACCACAAAAGATTTGAAAATTAAAATCAAATTATCCCCAGAGGCTTGGCTTGTGAAGGTGTTCTGAAAGTTAATGAGCCCTGGGACACTGAATTCCTTAACTGAAAAACTGAAAGCTGAAGCAGCCTCTGGAGCAGTAAAATTCAGCGGCAGCCTCCAAGGTGCTGAGAATGTCAGCAGCCCCCAGTGAGGCCATCCCTGCCCAGAGACCGTGGGGGAATGGGCAGACAAGGAGAGCGTCCCTGGGGCTGGGGCAGCACAACTCAGAGGCAGCAGCAGCTCCAGCTGGGCAATGGAGTGTGGAATGTGGCTGGGAAAGCCCTGCCTGGGCTGGGCCAAGCAGGACACACAAGCCCTGACTCCCATCCCTGAAACAACTCTCTCAGTGAGACATTTTAAAGGAATTACAGCTGTTTGTGTCCTCTGACTTGAATGCACTGGAGAAGTACCAATACAAGAGATTCTCAGGAGCTCAAATCAACCCAACGGCCTTTACTGGCACCTTTAGAAAATCAGAGAAACTTTGGCAAAAGGTTTAATGCAACATTCAATCAATCAAAAACACTTTTCAGAGCATTAACTTGGCCCATTCAACTTCATAAACGCTTTGCTCGTTCAATTTAAAGTTACTCAAAAGTTGCAAGAGGATGGAATTAGAAGAAGTCACAGAAAGAGAGAAAAACAAAAAAGATCCAGAGAAGCACACACACAGCTACCAACTCCTGGATTCCAGCAGAGTTCAGATGGAAATACCAAGAGGAAGCAGGGTCAAGATGTGTGCTTGCCTTGTGGTCAGCCTTCAATACCCCTTGGTCCTCCTGGGCCCTTCCCCCAGGTGGGGCTTGGGCTCATTTGGTCCCTCAGGAGCTGGGCTGGGGCTGCAGAGGTGGCTGTGGAGCATTGCCTGTGCTGGGCCAGGGACTGGCAGCCACTGCTGGGCTGGGATAGAGGCTCTGGGGGGATTGGGGTGACAGGGCAGGGCAGGGCTGGGGTTCCAGGGCAAGGCAAGGCTGGACCTGCCCCTTCCTCCCCTGCACACATGAAATGTTTCCAGCCAACAATCTCCTGCAGTCTCTCACAGTAAGGCAATGTTGGAGATGGAAATCCCAATTCTGGCCATGGGCACCTGACGAAGAAGGACAGTTCTTTTCCATAGGAAGGAAAGTGCAGAACTCCAGTATTTGGAGAGCCTCACTAGGCCAAGGCCTGCCAGACTTGTCAGGAATGGTAAACTTTGTCTGGGAGCAGTCTTTGGATATAGGAAATTTTGGAGGTGGAAGCCCAATCTCAGCCATGCATGCCTGGAGAAGCAGGACAGTTTGAAAGGACAGAACCTTCCCCAGTGTTTTGGGGACAGATGAGACATGACCCTTGTGAAACCATTGCCAGCCAGACTTGTCCTGGCAATATTCCTATGGGAAAAATTTGGAGTTGAAATCCCAGTTCTGGCCATGGGTACTTAGAAGAGAAGGACAGTTCTTTTGCATAGCAACGAAAGCACGGAGCCCCAGTGCTCCAGGAGCTGATGAGAAACAGCCCTTGACATTCCAAAATCAGCCAGACCTGTCACATGGCCCCTGGGAGGTCAAGCCAGCCAGAGCTGTTCCATGTTCCCTCGGTTCCATGGGGCCCCACAGTGTCCCAATGGTCCCTTGCTTCCATGTGTCCCTGAGATGCCATAATGCCCCCTTGGTGACACCAGGCCCTGAAGGGTCACAGTGGTCTCCATGGTTCCATCAGGCCCCACAGAGCCATCATGGTCTCTGGGTTCCATGCAGCCCCGCTGTGTCACCATGGCCCCTTGGTTCCATGGGCTCCAGTGGTGCCACAATGATCCCCTTGGTTCCATGAGGTCCCCACAGTGTCACCACAGTGTCCTTGGACCCGCTGGGACTCTCAGTGTGTTCCCAGTCACCCCCAGTATGGTCACAGACACTCCCAGTATATCCCAGTTGCCCTCAGCACACTCACAGTCATTCCCAGTCACATCCACTTGGTCCAGTAAGGTTCCACTTTCCACCAGTATGATCCCAGTTGCTCCCAGCCGGGATACACCGGGACAAAACAGCACACACTGGGACACACTAGGATACACCAGGATGCACCAGGATACACCGGGATACACCAGCATGCACCAGGATACACTGGGACAAAAGAGCACACACTGGGACACACCGGGATACACTGGGATACACCAGGATACACTGGGACACACCAGGATACACCAGGACAGATTGGGACACTCTGGGATGCACCAGGATACACCGGGACACACTGGGACACACCGGGACACACCAGGATACACCGGGACACACCGGGATATACCAGAATACACTGGGATACACCGCACCTGGCACTGGGACCCACTGGGAACAGGATCAAAGCACACTGGGACCCTGCAGGGCCAGAACTGGGGCAACAGGGATCATAGTGGGACCAACTGGGATATACTGGGAGTGTCTGTAACCATACTGGGGGTGACTGAGAACACACTGAGAGCGACTGGAGTCACTGAGTCTATGCTGGGGGCAACTGGGATTGACTGGGACTGTGATGGGGAAGACTGGGATCACAGTGGATTCATACTGGGATAACACTGGAGTGATTGGGTCTGTGCTAGGGTGTAGTGATTTTGGTTTGCTAATTTAAGATCTCTTTAATTTTGAGATTTTTTTGGCTAATATACTAAAGAATGTGGTGGGATTGTGTTGGTTAATTACTAATACACTTATTTTTTCTTCTGAGGTAGGATTAGGAGAAAGGTAAAGCAGGCTCAAAACTTTAAAAGGGTATAAAGAAAAAAAATTATTAAAAATAACTAAAAGGGGGAAAAAAGGTAGTAAGAATCAAAGCAAAATTTCAGAATACTTCTCCCCACAACTTTTTGTTTCTCATGACAATGTAAAGAAACTAAACTTAAGATTTCTAGTCAGTTTACTACATCTAAAATAGTCTTTTCTTAGTTTACTTAGGGAGAGAAGTCCCTCTTGTTAAAGTTATGGAGACTTTTCTAAAAAAGGAAAAAACATTTTTCTCATGGTTCTCAATTTTGTCATGAATAACAACTGCCAGGGGAACCTTGCTATCCTGAAATCTTTCTTATTTCTACAAGCCTACCCACAGCTTGGCAATGGGCTATGTTGATTTATGGGGTATTGTTTTAAAGATGAGCTGTTCAAAGGCAAAGGTTCTCATTATCTAGCCCTAAAATCATCTTCATCTCTGGGAACAGAGATCTTTTTTTAGAAGCACAAGACTCCTCTCTTTCTTTGTACAAACTTCTTGTGGGATTACAGCTATTTCAACATCTGCTCACTTTAACATAAAAGCCTTTACTTAATATAATTTTGAAGAGTTTCATTTCCTTATAGTTTTATGTGTTATAAGGAAAAAGTGTCTTTTCTTTATAGCTTACAAGAGGATTTCAGCTCTAAAAACAAAGCTTCTTCTTGCCCCTCCCATCTGGGACTTAACTTCTTTATTAACTTGAATGTCTTCACGTTGTTTTTAAATATACTTGCATTTTGTCCTTTTCTCTCACTCAAAAGAAGATTGAAGTACTGAAAAAGTTAACATCATGCCTGAAGCCTACCCACCAATAGCTTGTAACAGAAAGCTGTGGCTCAGTTGTGTTCAGATCAGCTTTATAGTTAGTGTTTAGATTTCTACACCAGCTACAGAAGTCTCTGGTCTCAGCCACGCTAAGAAGAAGAAGCAGCAGCAGCCTGACAGTGAGATCCTCCCAGGCACAGCCAGCCCTGCTCTGGCTGAAGCTCCGCAGCCTCCCCTGTCTCCTTGCCCAGCAGCTGCTGAAGCCCAGCCCGGCCAAACCAGAGCCCGTGGAGAGAGAAGCCAGCACCAGCCCAGAGAATAGAAAAGAAGCCCAGCCCGCAGCGAGACTGCTCAGCCAGGCCCAGCCCAGCCCAGCCCAGCCCAGCCCAGCCCGCAGTGAGACTGCCCAGCCCGGCCCAGCCCAGCCCAGCCCAGCCCGGCCCAGCCCGGCCCAGCCCAGCCCGGCCCAGCCCAGCCCAGCCGAGACACAGAGCCCAATCCAAAACCCAGCACCTCCCTGCTGACCAACAAAGAAAAAAGGTTTCTGAATTTTTTCATCTTTAACATGTGTGTTTCACAAAAGTCTGTCTAGCTTTTCAGCAGCTCAACAGACTGTCAGATACACAAAAAACTTTGCATCACTTCCCTAAATTTCCTCCCATTCCAAAACATAACACCGGGGCCACTGGGAGCAACTGGGATCAGACTGGGAGGGAATGGGAGCAGCTAGGACCAAGCTGGGAGCAACTGGGATCATCATGGCATCAGAGTAGGATCATACTGGGAGGGACTGGGTGTGTGCTAGAGGCAACTGGAATCACACTGGGAGGAAATGGGACCATGCTGGGACAAAAGGGATCATACTGGGAGCAACTGGCACCACACTGAGGGTGACTGGGATCCTTCTGGAATCATACTGGAAGTGACTGGGAGCAAGCTGAGGGCAACTGGGGTATACAGGAAGTGACTGGAATCATGCTGGAGGTGACTGGGAATGGCTATGAGCCACTAGAATCATACTGGAAGCTACTGGGAGCAACTGGGAGTGAGTGGAAACACACTGGGGGTCACTGGGATGTACTGGGAGAGACCAGGAGTGACTGGGATCACAGAGGAACCATAAAGAAAGTTACTGGAATAATACTGGGAGGATCTGGGAGTGACTGGAATCATACTGGGAGTGACTGGAATCATACTGGGTGACTTGGAATGAGTGGGACCATACTGGGGGCAAATGGCACTGTACTGAGAGTGACTGGGTTCATACTGGAATCATACTGGGAAGGACTGGAACCATACTGGGAGTGCCTGGAACTATAGTAGGGGTGAATGGAAACACCTGGGATCATGCTGGGATCATACTGGGAGTGACTGGGATGATACTGGGATCAAACTGAGTGTAACTGGAAGTGACTGGGACCATCCTGGGGGTGACTGGGAGCCACAGGGCCCATGCTGGGAGTGACCTGGGGGGAACTGGGGGAACTGGCCCAGCTGGGGCTCAGGGTTGTTCTCCCCCAGGGCTGCCCCGGGTCCTGCTGCCACCCCCGGCCCCACAGAGCTGAGGGACAGGGGACAGGGGACAGCCAAAGGACAGGGCACAGCTGAGGGACAGGGAGGGTCTCAGTGCCATGCAAAGGCAGGAATGGGGGTCCAAGGCATTCCAGGGCATCCCAGGGTCAGGCATACGACAAGTCTGGAGGCTGGGAGCCACGGGATGGCCGGGAAAAGGGGAGCAGGGGCTCCTGATGTCTGGGAATGGGGGATTCAGGGGGGTCCCTGTGCAGGATAAGGGGAGCAGGGGGGGTCCCGGTGCCGGCAGTGCCGGTTCAGGGTCCCGGTGCCGGGGGTCCCACTCCCCCCTGGCCCCCAGGAGCGCCCCCAGCCCCAGCGCTGGAACCATCGCGCTGCTCCTCCTCACTCCCAGTGTGATCCCAGGGTGATCCCAGTAGGACTCAGTCACCCAGGAGCTGCTCCCAGGACGATCCCAGTACAGCCCAGTCACTCCCACTCCTGGCGTCCCCCCAGCCCTCTCTGCGTTCCGACCCGTCCCGGCTCCATCCCCGCCCCTCCCGCGGGCTGCGAGGGCTCCGGGAGCGGGGAGGAGGAGGAGGGAGGGAGGAAGAGGCGGAGCGGCAGCGGGAAGCGGCGGGAGGAGAGGACGGGGAGCCACACGGCTCCGGCGGTGCCTGAACTCGCAGCCCCCCGGGAGCATCGCCCCCCATCTGCAGGTACCCGAGGAGGGGGAACTCACCCCGAATATCCCGGGGGTGCCTGGGTTTGGGTTTTCTGGGGAGGATGTTTGGAGCTGGCGGGGCTCCAAAGCTGAGCCGCAGATGGCCCTCGGGGGGACATGGGGGGTCCCCGGGAGGTGTTTTTGGGGGTCCCGGTGTGGGTGGCGGCAGAGCCCCGGCGGGGGCGGGGTTGGGCTCCCCGGCCGCGCCCTCCGAGCTCTGCCGGGGCCCCGCGGGGACCGCGCGGGAGCGGCGGCAGCGGCGGGAGCCTCAAGAGCCTGGAGAGGGGCAGGGGGGACTCCTTGGAGCCGCTGCAGCCCAGAGCAGAGAATGAGGGGAGAAGGGAGCCCGGGAGCCCAAACAGCCCCGGCATCCCGAAATGGGGAGAGCGAAAAGGGGAAACTTTTCGGATCGCTGGGTCTCCCAGCAGCCTGGGGTGGGCGGGGACTGAGTAGACGGAGGACTCCCAGTCCAAGTGTGACCCCCAGCAGCTGGGACAGGGGGGAGCCCCCGAAGGACCAAGGACAGGGAACTCCTGGGAGGCTTTTCCAGGGCTGAATCTTGGTGTTTGGGACGCTTTTCTGGAGCCCAGGTGGCTGGTGACTTGTAAAGATGGACTTGGGCAGAGGAACCTTCAAACACACCATGCTCATCCCTTGTTTTCCCCAAACCAAGATTGCCCATTGCCAACCCCTGTGAGGCTGTGAGGAAGAGGAAGATGTCCCGGGACACTGAGGCAGGTGAGGAGGAAGTCAGTCCCCTTTCCCCTCTGTGCTGCTCCATCTCCCAGCCCAGCACGGCCCCGGCTGCAGCACAGCCCTGGGGGGATCTCCTTGCCCTTGCCTGTGGCACGGAGGCAAATCCCATCCTGTCCTTGTCCTTCCTCCCCCAGAGCAGGAGCTGAGCATGGAGAGCAGGGAGGACAAATGCCCGGGGCAGAACCTGGTGGAAGAGGCCGTTTTGAGCGGCTCCACGGCGCAGGAAGCCAATGGGGAGGAAAAGCCCCGGAGATGCCGCACGAGGAGGGGCTGCAAACGCAGCTGGCGGGGATCTGAGGGGGAAAGAGCCAGCCTGGGCCGGGAAGGCGGCCGGAGATGGAGCCAGAGCTCGGAGCTGGTGCTCCATGAGCAGGGTCATGATGGGGAGAAGCCCCACACGTGCGTGGAGTGTGGGAAGAGCTTCAGGTGGAACTCCGACCTGATCCGGCACCAGAGGACCCACACTGGGGAACGGCCCTACGAGTGTGGGGAGTGTGGGAAGAGCTTCCGGTGGAGCTCCCACCTGATCCAGCACCAGAGGAGCCACACTGGGGAACGGCCCTACGAGTGTGATCAGTGCAGGAAGAGGTTTCAGAGCAGCTCCCATCTCCTCAAGCACCAGCGCACGCACACCGAGGAGAGGCCCTTCCGCTGCCCCGACTGCGGGCAGGGCTTCAGGCAGAACCACCATCTTGTCATGCACCAACGCATCCACACTGGGGAGAGGCCCCACGAGTGTGAGGAGTGTGGGAGGAGCTTCAGCCGGAGCTCTGACCTGATCAGCCACCAGAGGACCCACACTGGGGAGAGGCCCTACAAGTGTGGGGAGTGTGGGAAGAGCTTCAGCCAGAGCTCCACCCTGATCAGCCACCAAAAGATCCACACTGGGGAGAAGCCCTACGAGTGTGATAAATGCAGGAAGAGGTTTCAGACCAGCTCCTATCTCTTCAGGCACTATCACATTCACAGAGAGGAGAGGCCCTTCCAATGCCCCGACTGTGGGAAGGGATTCAAGGACAAATTCACCCTCATCACCCACCGGCGCATCCACACTGGGGAGAGGCCCTTCCAGTGTCCCGACTGTGGGAAGGGATTCAAGCACAACTCCACCCTCATCACCCACCGGCGCATCCACACTGGGGAGAGGCCCTATGAGTGTCCCCAGTGTGGGAAGAGCTTCTCACAGAGCTCTGCCTTGACCCAACACCAACGGAGGCACCGGTAAGGGAAGCCCTGCGAGTGCCCCGAGTGCAGGCAGAGCTTCGTGCGCTGCTCCAGCTCCATCCCCCACTGGAGGAGCCACGTTGGGCACAGCCCTGGTCACTCCCATTCCCTGTGATCCACATTGGGAACACACCTGGCTGCTTGTCCATTCATTTGGCCTTATTTTTTTTCTCTTCTCCATCTCTCTGTACTCCAAAAGCCAATATGGATACATCTGTCACCTCAAAACCACTCAAATCCCACTGAAAGTAACTGAATTTTAACCCAAAATGGCTCAGTCCCACCTCAAATTGTTCCTCAAAGAAACTCAGTCTGAGGCCAAACTCACTCATTTCCACAGCTACCAGGGTGAGATGGAGTTGGGAGGAGATTGGTAGAAGTGGGATCCCAATTAGGAGCAGTGGGATGGGGATTGTATGGGGCTGGCTGGGTGGGATGTATTTGATAGCAAATAAAACTTTCAGAGTTACTGATTTCTGTCCCGTTCATTTTCAGTCAGTTCTGTTTGCAGAGTGCCTGCCACCTTCTCAGCTGATTCAATTCCTATAAAAGTCCCATTTTTTAAATCATCTAACCCAAACAATCCAGAAACCAATATCCAAATAAAACCACCCACACACCATTAATTTTTTAAAAATAATTTTAATTTTTCAAGAGTACTTAAGGACGTTATTAAAGTTTAATTGTTTGGTTAAAATGTCTGAGAAATTATAGTGGTGTTTGGTTTTCTGTTTAGTATATTTGTAATATGAATTGTTTTACTAAGGTGTGTTAGATTGTATGTTAGATTTTTAGATATTTTTATCTCAAGTATATTAGTCATCGAGTTAAAACATTGAAAAGGTATTTCTTGGTATATAATTGTTTATTTATATGCATTGGTAATATTATAGTAATAGTTGTTGGTTTGGGTTGAATCATTATTAGAGTATTGTAAAGGAGAGTTGAGATTTTTATATTTCATTTTTATTATAATTTATTTAATTTCAATTTTAATTTTTTTGTTTATAATTTTATTGCATTTTTTTGAGAGGATAGGAAGGAAGTTCAAGGGCAGGAATGTTTTTTCCTGGCTGGGAACTGGAATTCCAGACCCTGGGAGTGTGTGCAGGACCACACAGACGGGGATCAAACATGGACTGGGATCAAACATGGATTGGGATCAAATATGGACTGGGATCCTTTGGATTGGGGCTGCACAGACTGGGACCATATGGATCAGGACCACACAGACTGGGATCAACTGGACTTGGATCAAATATGGGCTGGGAACATATGGAATGGGACCATACAGATCAGGACAATAGAGACTGGGATAAACTAGGTTGAGATTATATGGACTGGGATTGCACAGACTGGGGTCGCACAGACTGGGATCACAGGGACTGGGAAAAAGCTTTGGCTGCCATTGGCTCCCTTTGGCTGCCATCCCCGTCTGAAGGTGGCCACATCAAGTTGGCTTGATCCTGTTTGGGGGTCCCATCCCCCTCTTTCCCCCACTCTCCTGCCCCTTCCCCATCATTCCCCCAGTCCCAATCCCCTCCCCCGTGCTTGGTTTCGGGGCTTCCAGGCCCCTCCTGCTCCCTTTGGGGGTCCCGACCCCCCTTTGGTTGAATTTGGGGCCCCCGTGCTCCGATTGGCCAGGATCTGTTTTGGGGTGGGGACGGGAGGAGCTGGGCGCCCCCAGGAGCCCCTCGGGTTTGGGGCTTTCGATCCCCCCTTGGCCCTCGGGGCGGCCCTGGGGCCACCAAACACCCCCAAAATGGGGAGGGTGCGCGGGGCCCTTTGGGACCCCCAGAAACGGGCGGGGAGCGGCGGGAGCGCCCCGAAAAGGGATGGAAGGGTCCGGGCCGGGAATGGGGGAGGCTCTGGGGATGGCTCCGGTCCGGATCGGGGCGGGCTGGGATTGAGGGAGGCTCCGTTCAGCGCTGGGGAGGGACTGGGCCTGGGGAGGGGTCTGGGATTGTGGGGAGGGGTCCGGGATTGAGGGGATGGGTCCGGGATTGTGGAGGATGGGTCCGGGATTGTGGGGAGGGGTCCGGGATTGGGGGGATGGGTCCGGGGTTGTGGGGAGGGGTCCGGGATCGTGGGGAGGGGTCCGGGATTGTGGGGATGGGTGCGGGACTGGGGGGATGGGGCCATTCCGGGACTGAGGTGGGGTCTTTCCCTGGGATTGGGGTCCGGGATTGGGGCAGGGTCCCTCCCCTTCCGATCCCATTCCCGTTCCCAATCCCGATCCCGCCGCTGTTCCCAGAGAATGGCTCCGATCTCAACCCTGACCCAAAACCCGGGATTTTGGGGTGGTTTAGAGGGATTTGGGGTGTTTTGGGGCAGTTTTTGGGTATTTGGGGGCAGGTTTGGGGCAGTTTTTTGGGATTTTGGGGTATTTCAGGACCGTTGTTTTGGGTTTGGGGGTGCTTTGGTGGGGTTGGGGGTGCTGTGGGTCCCTTTTTGGCACAGGAGATCTTCCTGGCGCTGCTCTGGGTGATGCTGAAGCCCTGCAGGGCCTCACGGGCGGCGCCCGCTGCACCTTGGGGTCCAACTGCACCCAGGGCACCAGGGCAGCTCTTGGAACATTCCCCGGGAACCTGGGCTGGGAACGGGGCCAGGAGAGCCCCAGACACCCGGAATGTTCCCCAGAAAACCTGGGAATGTTCCCCAGACACCCGGGAATGTGCCCCAGACACCCAGGAATGTTCCCCAGACACCTGAGAATGTTCCCCAGACACCTGGGAACGTGTCCCAGACACCCGAGAATGTTCCCCAGACACCTGGGAACATTCCCCAGACACATGGGAATGTTCCCCTGACACCCATGAGTGTTCCCCTGACACCCGGGAATGTTCCCCTGACACCCGGGAATGTGCCCCAGACACCCAGGAATGTTCCCCCAGACACTCGGGAATGTTCCCCTGAAACCTGGGAATGTTCTCCAGACACCCAGAAATGTTCCCCTGAAATCTGGGAATGTTCCACAGACAGGAGGGAATGTTCCCCAGATGTAGTAAACCCCAGGGATTTAGCTAAGGCTCCCTGGAGAATCGAACAGTAGATATGCTGACACAGCAATGGGTAAGTTCCTGTTTTCCTCACCCTCCAACTCAAAAACCTAGCTTTGTACCCTTATATGGAAAAATCATGTTAACCCCTAGCTATTGGTCATTCATGTATACGCTTAACCTTTGTTCATTGGTCAGTCTTGGATCCCTGCCAAGGCTATTTAAGTAGCGTACTGTACCCTATTAGTGAGTGAAGAAGAAGATCGGAGACCCCTCGTGGACCCCTGAATAAAGCTACCTCCGTGGAACAGCTCGTGTCTTCTTCTTCCTCCTCTCTCTCATCTGCTGCTGCCTCAAGCCAAAGGCATACTGACCCAGCGAGCTAAGAGCAGAAAATCATAAGAGCTGGCTGATCACTATAAGAGCTGAATATCCCTGAGCTTGCTGTGGGTTTGCCTGCGTCCCAGCCTGAAATCCTGAGCTAGCTGGTTCCTGGGCTCTCTATCTCCCTCCCAGGGATAGAGCTCCCGGGCTGCATGCCTCTGGTCTATCATAAAGCTGATAAAACAGGCATTAGGCCCCTGTGCCGTGGCGCCCACAGCAGCCTTGGGGCTCTGTGCCCCATGGCCTCCCTGCTGGGCAGCCTCTGCCAGCTCCTGCAGAGCCCCTGGCACCTGTGGGGCTGCACAGACAGCCCTGCCCCGGGCTCTGCCGGCCTCTGGGCCAGCAGAGAGGCCGGCCAGAGCGGGCCATGGCCGGGAACAGGCCCTGAGCCCCGCAGGAGGATGGAGCTGGGCCACAGCCAAACTCAGCCCAGGCCAAAGCTGGGCTCAGCAGCCAGGGCTGCCAACACATGGGCACAGAGGCTGGCGCTGACAAATGTCCTGGGCCCCCTCCCTGCTCTGTCCATGCCACCAAGGGCACAGAGCAGCCTCCTCTCTGGGCCACTTGCCTGTTTGCAATGCCTTGCACAGGCGCTGGCCCTGCCCCACAAGGCCTGGCCTGAGTCCTGCCCCTGCCCGCTCAGCCAGGCTGAGATGGACACTGATGGTTTCTGGGCCAGGCTCTCGCAGCCCAGCCCAGCTCCCTGCAAGCTCTGCCAGCTGCCCTGAGCTCTGGGCAGCACCAAGGGCCTCTCTGAGCCCAGCCCAGCCCAGCCGGCTCTGGCCCCACAGCTCTGCTCAGGCCAGGCTGCTCTGGGCACTGCCCCACGGCCTCAGCCCCTGGCAAGGGCACAGCAGCAGCTGCAGCTGCCACAGGACTCAGCCCCAGCCATGGGGGAAGGTGCTGGGCCAAGGCCAAAGGAGGCTCCCTGGCTGCCCTGCTCCCCTCGGGCTGAGGTGCTGAGAGCTCTGCAGCCCCTGCTGCCAGCCCATCTGCCCAGGGCAGCACAAGAGCCACGGCCTTGGGGCCCTCAAGAGCTGCTCCTGCTCCAGGCCCTGGGCTGAGGCGTCAGCGCTGCCCCAGCAGTGCCCATGGCCTGTCCCTGCTGCAGCCCCGGCACTGCCACCCCCAGGGCTGTGCCCGGCCCCGAGAGCACTCAGGCCCTGCAGCAACACCAGGGCCAGCAGGGCAGCGGGGCAGGGCCACGGCAGCAGCACTGGCAACACCAAGTGCTGCTGCTGCTGCTGGGCACAGCTGCTGGGCCAGCACTGATCTGCCCCAGCTCTGCACACAGACATTGCTGCTGCAGCTCCAGAGAAGGCAACAAAAGGGCATCTCTGCAGAAAACTCTGCCGGGAGATCCTTTAGTTCCTTTAAAGACAGCAAGAGCACAGCCCCTCATTGACACAGTCTATGGGCACAGGGAACGTGGAGAGAAACATAATGAGAAATGGCACAAAGAATGACATTTTTTGGTCAATATAAAAAAAGTAAAAAAAAAAAAAAAAAGAAAAAAACCTCACAACCAAACCAACAAGAGGTTTCAAAGATGACTTTTATTAAAAGTGATTGGCAGAAATTTGCCAGCTGTTTAATGTTCCTGAAAGCATCCAGTCATCAGTCTCCACACTGCAGCCTTGAGCTCCTGGTTCCTCAGGCTGTAGATGAGGGGGTTCAGGGCTGGAGGCACCACCGAGTACAGAACTGAAAGTGCCAGATCCAGGGATGGGGAGGACATGGAGGGGGGCTTGAGATCAGAAAATATGCCAGTGCTGAGGAACAGAGAGACCACGGCCAGGTGTGGGAGGCAGGTGGAAAAGGCTTTGTGCCGTCCCTGTTCAGAGGGGATCCTCAGCACAGCCCTGAAGATCTGCACATAGGAGAAAACTATGAACATAAAACAGCCAAACACTAGACAGACGGAAATCACAAGAAGTCCAAGTTCCCTGACGTGGTAATTGGAGCAGGAGAGCTTGAGGATCTGGGGGATTTCACAGAAGAATTGGCCCAGGGCATTGCCATGGCATAGGGGCAGGGAAAATGTATTGGCTGTGTGCATGAGAGCAGTGAGAAAGGCACTGGCCCAGGCAGCTGCTGCCATGTGGGCACAAGCTCTGCTGCCCAGGAGGGTCCCGTAGTGCAGGGGTTTGCAGATGGACACATAGCGGTCGTAGCACATGATGGTCAGGAGGCAAAACTCTGCTGAGGTGAAAAAGACAAAAAAAAAGACCTGAGCAGCACATCCTGTGTAGGAGATGTCCCTGGTGTCCCAGAGGGAATTGTGCATGGCTTTGGGGACAGTGGTGCAGATGGAGCCCAGGTCGCTGAGGGCCAGGTTGAGCAGGAAGAAGAACATGGGCGTGTGCAGGTGGTGGCCGCAGGCTACGGCGCTGATGATGAGGCCGTTGCCCAGGAGGGCAGCCAGGGAGATGCCCAGCAAGAGGCAGAAGTGCAGGAGCTGCAGCTGCTGCGTGTCTGCCAGTGCCAGCAGGAGGAAGTACCTGATGGAGCTGCTGTTGGACATTTGCTGGGGCTGCACTTGGGGACCTGTTCATAGGCAAAAGGAAAGTGAGGTGTTAGAGGAGATATCTGCAAGCAAAATCAAAGCCATTTCCCATATTCCATGCTCTGTAACATACATGGACATGCTTTTGTGTTTAAGAGTTTTGAGGTTTTCTTTTTAATCTCCCCCATGTCTCTCCTGGTATTCTTGGATATCAGAAACCCTCAGCATTATTGCTGCCTGCCGGTAGAACAAAGTGAATCCTCTTTAGCTAGATGATGAGTGGAGAGTGAGAGGAGATCATCTGTCCCTTCATTCTGTATGGAGTTGCTGTGGGCTTTCACTTTTCTCAAACGGAGAATGTTCCCACTCCCATATTTCTCTTAAAAATCCCCAGGTACTGCAGAGGGCAGATGGATCCACCACAGCCCAGCCCCACATTTGTAGGTAGCCAAGGACTCACATTGCTCATTTCACCGACCCAGCAGCATTTTCAGTGTCACAACACCTCTGCTTTTCCCCATCAATCTCATAACTCAGAGATGCTCTAGGACAGGTTTGCATCCTGGATTGGAGCTCCCAGCTTGGACTGAAATCTCAGGGACACTTCCAAGTGTCATTATGCTGGCATTGGATTGAGGGAGATGCAGCTCCTTCCCTGGCTGCCCTGGCAGCATTGCCCAGAGCCGGACACTGGGGACAGCATCACCCTGAGCCAGCTGTGCCCCTGCCAGAGCCCCCAGGGCCGGGCAGCTGCTCCCAGCCCTGTGCTCTGCAGAGGGAACTGGGCCCGGGGCTGCAGAGCTGCCCCACGGCTCTGCTGCAGCTCTGCCTGCACAGGAGGGGCTGCACGCCTTGGAGCCCCGGCCCTGAGGGCAGAGGCTGGGCTGGGGCACAGGAGGGAGGGGGCTTGTTCAGAGGGAGGGGCTGCACTGCAGGGGATCCTGTGGGCATCTCTAAACTCTCCCTGCCACAGCATTGCTGGGGTTTGTTTTCTCTCATTGCCTGATCTTCTCTCTGCTTCCTGCAGATTTTCCTCCTGCAGGTGTTTCCCTGTGCCTGATCTCCCTGAGCCAGCACTCAGAGACTCCAAATCTCTGTGCCCTCTCCTTGCTCCTACAGAGCCCTGCCTGTTTGCAGGGCACTTGCTGGGGCAGGTTCTGTTTGCAGCTTGGAGAAAGGACAGCTCAGACTGAGCCTGATAGCTCCAGCAAAGGTGATGCTGCTGCTGTCCATGGGCAGAGTGGTGGAAAGCAAATTAGGGATCTCCTGTGACCCAACTGATCACTAAAAGTAACAGTTTGGATGTCTCAAGCTCTTGTCAGCATTCATAATTATTAATTCCTAATCAACCTTTAATATTTATTCCCCCTCCCTGCCAAGCTCTAGAAGTAGGAAATTGAATACAAAGTCTTAGGAATATCCTATTTTCTTTTAAAATCATTGTCTTGGAAAAATTATATGACTGACCACAACCCCTCAGCCTGTCAGAGTTTCATGAGCATTTCACCTCCCTGGCACCAAAAATACTCAGAGTTGTACTTACAGAGTCTGGAGAAATTGGGATGTTCCAGCTTTAGGAGATGGCTCCAGGAGCTGCAGCTGCATTGTCCTGCAGCCAGAGGTTCCTGTGCCAAGGGCTGGCAGGGATTCTGCCCCAGGCACTTCTCAGCCCCTTCCCAGCCCTGACTGATTGAAGCTCTCTGTGCCTCTGTGCTGTGCCCGGGCTGGCTGCAGGCAGTGCCCCAGCCCTGCTGGGCTGGCAGAAGAGCTGCCCAGCAAGAGAAATGTGCTTTTGAAGCTCTTCTTGCTTTCCAGGAGCTGCCTCTGTGCCAGGAGCCCAGCTCAGCAGCACAGACACAGCACAAGGACTTGAATGAGCCTCTGGGGCTTTGTGCTCAGGCCCTGAACATCAGTCCCTGAGAGGGAGCTGAAGAAACCTCTCCAGAACTCCAAGGCAGAATCCAACTCCAAAGTTTCTTGCACTTTTAATGGGTCCCACTGAGGGACACGACTGAGAAAGTGTCTCCAGGCCCCAGGCAGAGCAGAGATCTGCAGGCAGTGATGACAGGTGGGGACAGAGAGAAGCCAAGTCTTGGTGCCCTGGGCCACAGCAGGGTCTGTGCCAGCAAGGGCTGGGAGGAGACACCTTGTCCTGAGGCCCTGGGGCCTCCTGGCACAGCCCCAGCCAGGCTGGGCACTGTCAGCCCCTTGTCCTGCCCTCAGCATCCCCCCCTAGCCCACATCCCAGTGGCCTCAAGGATCTGCTGGAAGGAGTCCCTGGGGAGCCTTGCTCAGCAATGGCCCTGGGGGCTCCTCAATGCTCCCTGCAGGGACTGCAGGTTTTTCAAAGGACTCTGGGTTTGGCTTTTGCCTTGGAGTCTCTGAGAGGTTTGTGCAATCCTGGCCTCCAATTATCTGCTGTAATTAGTCCCTGGAGAGGCTTTGTCAGTAACAACACTCAGTGGGGCTCATTAATACTTCAGGGTACTTGAGTTATTTGAAGGTACTTCGTGCTTCCCTTTTGATACAGACTTTGTAAGAGGTTTGTGCAATCATGGCCCCAATTATCTGCTTTAATGAGTCCCTGGAGAGCTTTGTACTGACACTCAGTGGGGCTCAATAATACTTTGAGATACTCGAGGTTTTTAAGGCACTTTTTGGATTTAAAAATACTTTTAGATACTTTTAAGGATTTTCCTGCTCACACTGAGTCTCTGAGAGGTTTTTGTGCCATCCAGGCCACCAGTTCTCTCCTCCAAGGAGTCCACGAGGATCCTGTGTTGCGTATGTTCCCCCTTTCTGTTTCACAACAAAGATGGAGCTGGAAGAATTTTGTAAGACTTTCTAAAAGCATCCAAACAAACATGGGGCAATTAAGAATACAACAACAAGCACTAAGAAAATTATAGTTCTGTTTTAGCTAGACATCATCCAACCCTTTAGTCCCTTGAATTGGAAGAGTTTATTGAACCAGTCTTTGTTTTCCACTTGAAGCTTCTTGAATCCTTCCTTCAGTACCTGAATGCTCTTGTGGACTGACTCGCTGTGGCTGGAGAGGTTCATGCAACACATGCCCTCAGACTCTACACAGCCATGCCCACGTGCCCAGAGTAAAAACTCTATCGCTGTTTTGCAAGGTGGCATGTCTGATGGTCTCTATGTCTGAGAGCAGCCCACTCAATGTGAGGGAGGTGGCATTGGTTTGCTTACTTAACAGGCACCCAAGATGGTCCAATTGTCCTAAAGCTTTAGCTGCAGCCACCCAAGGTAGTCCAAATTGGGGGTGCTACCATCCAATACCTGCATTAAAGCTTTCAAAGCCATCCCTTTGATATCATCCAATACTTCTCTGGGGATGCCTGCTGCTTGATCATCTGGTAGGCTGTGTTGTCCTTCTCCAGCTGGATGGTTGATTGTCAATTCCGCCCTTGCCTCATTATTAGCATAGTCTGCTATTAATTGATTTAGTAAACACTTCCATTACCCTTCCCTCAGGGTGTATTCTGTAGGTGACAACAACATGGTCATAAAATATTTTAAATCATAGAGGGTTAAGACATGAGCTGTAAACATGGCCCTCATTAGGCCATTAAAACACGGTAAGTCCTTCCTATGGTCTTTAGCTGCCCTACACAGATCCTTGATTTCCCCGCAAACCAGTGGCCAATACCTGGGATTCTGCCCCCTTCTTTCATAACATACAGGGGCAACGAGGAGTTTTGAGACTATTTGCCAGTCTCCTTCCTTAACTGCTTCTTTCTGGATCCTTTCGTAGGGATCTTCTGGGGTTGAGGAGCGAGGTGGCTCTGGGGAATCCAAACTGTCTTCTGGGGAGGAAGAATAACTTGAAACAGAAACATCTGGATTAGAAATAGTGTGACAGTTGGACTTCGTATCTTTGATCATGGGGTTATATTGTTGCCGGAGGGTAAGGCAAAGGGCGCCGCCATTTTGTCAGGTGTTGGGGAGGAAGGGCCTTGATTTAGGACGGCGGACTTCCAGGCTGGAGTTCTGGAGGCATGGCCCAGGGTAGAGGTGGAATGATTGACAATGGGGCATGACCCGCAGCTGTGGGGGTGGAGTCTGGAGGTTTGTTCAGGGTGGAACAGCAGGTTGTGCAAGCAGGAAGTGAAGGAGCCAAGACGGAGGGAGGATGGTCGGGCTCCCGAGCCACATTCAGGCTCCTTCTGTCTTCACTCACCAGGGCATGGTGCTCCAAGACAGCCTGGCCATTGCCATCTTGGGCCATCGTGGAAGGTCTGAGAAAGGCAAGTTTGAGGGGAGGTCCCGAGTTCAGAGTGACCAATGGATTGAGTTTTCAAGACAGTGCTTGCTGGTCAAGGGTGGTGTGGAAGATGGGGAGCATGTGGGGTGAAATGGGGTCGCTTTTAAACAAAAGGTTGTACAATTTAACTCCCACTGAGTCCCAAAATTCAGTGGTATGGATTTCATCAGCAGAGGCATCTGGAAAATTTTTAATGATCCACCTCATGATTTCTATTAATTTGCTCTTTGAAAATATTTTGTCACGATCAGTGAGAATTAAAGCGTCCATATATGCACCTTTCTACTTTGGACATCTGGCTGCCCATTTTTTTCTTTCTCTGCCTTAGAGGGAAGAGCTACTAGAACACCCCAAATCAATTATGGGACATGGGTGCATATTGTAAAAACACAGTGGCAAAATGGGCCATAAAGACGAAGAGTTCTTTTCCATAGGAAGGAAAGCACAGGGCTCCACTTCTCCAGGGGCTTCTGACAGGCAGACCTCAACATTCTAAGATCAGCTGGACCTGTCAGGTGGCCCCTGGGAGGGCAAACCAGCCAGATCTGTTCCATGTTTCATGTTCCATGTTCCATTTTCCCTTAGTTCTGTGGGGGCCCACAGTGTCACAATGACCCCATGCTTCCATGAGGCCCTGCAGGGTCACAATGGCCCTCTGGTTCCGTGTGGCCCCACAGTGTCACAATGGTCTCCATGATTCCATGGGGCCTTGCAATGCCACAATGCTCTCCATGGATCCATGGGGCCTCACAGGATCACAAGGGCCCTTTGGCTCCATGAGGCCCTGAAATGCAGCAATGGCCTCTTGGTTCCACAAAGCCCTGCTGCTTCACACTTGCCCCTTGGGACCATGTGGCCCAACAGAGCCACAATGATGTCCTTGGTTTCATGGGGCTCCACAGTGTCACAGTGGCCCCTTGGATCCAGGGTACCCTGCAGAGTCACAATGTCCTCTGCATTTCAGAAGACCCCAAAGTGTCCCAATGGTCTCCATGGTTCCTCAAGACCCCACAATGTCACAATGGCCTCTTGGATCCATGGTACCCACAGTGTCACAATGATCCCCTTGGTTCCACAAGTTCCTACAGTGTAACAATGCCCTTTGGCTCCACAACACCCCACAGTGTTGCAGTGGTCTCCATAGGAAGGAAACAACCAAGCCCTGGGGCAGATGAGAGGCAGTCACCCGCGGCCAGGGCTAGCCAGACTTGACTGTATTGGCAGATTTTGTCTGTGAGAAACCCTTGGATATATGGAATTTTACAGGTGGAATCCTAATTTCAGCCATGGGTGCCTAGACAAGAAAGACAGTTCTTTTCCATAGGAAGGAAAGCACAGAGTCCCAGTCAGATGGGAAGTGGCCCTTGACATGTCAAATTCAGTGGGACCTGTCAGACAGCCCCCAGTAGGCCAAACCAGGCAGACCTGTTCCAGGTTCCATTGACTTCATGGGTCCCCACACTGTCACAATGGTCTCCTTGATTCCATGAGGTCTGGCAATGTCACAATGGCTTCTTGGTTTCATGAGCCCCAACAGAGTCACAAGGGTCCATTGGCCCCACGCAGCCCCGCTGTGTAACAATGGCTCCTTGTTTCTGTTTTAAATCAATCACAATCAAATCACAGTTTGATCACTGATCCTTGCTTCCAAAGGGCCCATGATTTGCACAATGGTCTCCCTGATTCCATGATTTCTGCATTCCACAGTCTCACCATCGTTTCCTTGGATCTCCATTGTCACAACTGACCCATGAGGTTCTGTAGTGTCACCGTGGTCGCTGTCAGAGGCTGGATGAGATCGATGTCCCGAGACACCTTGGGATGCTCGGAATGCCCGTGTGGGGCCAGGGCCGGGTCAGGCCTTGGTTTGTGGTGGGACAGAGCCCCGCCCCCAGCCCTGGCCTGGCAGAGCTGTCAATCACACAGCAGGGGGTGATGTTAACCCAGCTCTGATTGGCCCAGCTGTCAATCAATCACACAGTAGCTGTTGGCGCTACCCTGGCTCTGATTGGACAAGCAACTGGCAGTCCCACCCCAGGGGTGGGCCCATGAAGGCCCAGGGGGTTAAAAGCCGGAGCACGAGGCCAGCCCAGGGTCTGGATCCTGCCTTCTCCTGGGGTTCCTCTGTTGGTGATGCTGGAACCCCAGCAGTTGGTAGCCATGTGTGTGTCTTTCTATGGATCTTCTGTCTTTCTGTTGTTCTCTATTTCTTCTCCTTCTAATCCTACTTACCTGGAACATTTTTGGGTAACTTCACATGTTAAGGGTTAAAGGATTTT
Source organism: Calcarius lapponicus (assembly GCA_039654755.1). Lineage (NCBI taxonomy): Eukaryota > Metazoa > Chordata > Aves > Passeriformes > Fringillidae > Calcarius > Calcarius lapponicus. The sequence continues at coordinate 28,012 of JBBFKN010000147.1, forward strand.
AGGTTAAATGTGTGGGAATCCAAGACACAGGGAATATTTCTCTGTCTACTCTGAGGGGTCCTGACCCCAGAGAAACACTGCCTTTCAACTTTGCCCATGGAGAGGACTTCCAGGACTTTGAGACAGATTAGAATTTACCAAAGTGTGAAACAGATTAGAGGGTAGTATAGTATGTCACTTTTGTGAGAAATTTAGGTTTTGGGGTTTTTAGTATGGTTTAGATAGGAAGCAAGATGGAGGAATTGGGGTGTAGTCCCTGTCTTCTTCTTCATCTGCTCCATTTTCTGCAGTGTTGGTGGCACAGGGTGATTGGTCAAAGAAAGCACAGTGCAGAGGTTAAATGGACAGTCAACGGATGAGTTATTGGTAGATAAGTAGAAATAACATATGTTTTAAGAGTTAATTGGATGAGACAACTTTAAAAGACCTTGAAACTGTACATTTTGGGGCAATTTTGCAGTGCTTTTCCAGCGTGCTGAGCCTGGTGTGTACAGCAATGCAAAACTTTAGATAAGATAACAATAAACAAGAAGCTGAAGACTGAACAAGTCCCATGCATCTCCTTTTACCTGGCACAGAACTGCTACAGGAGGGTTTCCCCCATCCAGGGAGCCCACAGAAAGGCCCAACAGAAAACAAACATCAATAACATGTGCCCCGACAATGTTTAAATAAGTCGGGTCTTTTCCATAAGGTTATTTGCTGAAGGGTGTTGTCTTAATTGGCCAATCACGTGAAATGTATTGATTAAATGACCAATGAGGTCCACCTGTAGCAAACCAAGGTATAAAAGAAGAGGATTGAACAAACAGGTGGCTTTTAGCACTTAGTCTTCTGATCTGAGTCTGTGTCATCTCTGATTCAGTGGGGACATTTGGGGATCTATGATTGTGAAAATGGTCAGACAGAGGGAGTTTGTTTCTAAATTCAGTGTGGATGATTCCACATCTGGTGCCTTGGTGCATAAATCAAGAGCACAATCAGTTCATGATAAGCAGCAGAACAAGATGGAGCTCTCAGAGAATTAAAGATCCTTAAAAGGAGAACTGCAGGGAATGACTTGGTGACCCTTGCCTGGAAGAAGGTTGATTTTTTTTTTCCCTAATATACTCACATCCATTCCCTTGGCTTTTGGCTTTCTTAGCAAGGCCATTTGCATCCCAGACTCCCCATGAAGTGAGAAGCCTGAGCTTGGGGAAGTGCCTGAACGATGCCCTGTTCCTCTGCAGGGACACTCAGGCTGGAACAGGAGCCGGAGCCCTCTCTGGGGAAGCCTCCTCCGAGCTGGAATTTGTGCCATGCTGGGAGAGGAGGAGGAGGGGGAGAGCGCTGGCGCTGTGTGGCAGGAGCAGGAGGTTTGGGCCGCAGGACATTCCGTCTGCGCCGCTGCCCCGCAATGGGCGGCCGTGCCCGGGGCTCTGGGCCTGGCCCCGTGTGCGCTGAGCTCCCTGGGCTGGGCTCAGGTTCCGCTGGGCCTGGGCAGAGCCTGGGCTCAAACTGGGGCAGCAGCAGTGCAAAACACCCCTGGGCATCTGCGTTTCCTGCTGCTGGGAAGGGGCAATGAAGCGAGTTGAGAAGTTCTGGTTTATGCTTCTCCTGGTGGATTTTTTAATTTAATTCCACACAGCAGAGACAATTTCTGTGAGCCTCTGTCAATTTACTCTATTTCAACAGCACCAGCAACAGGGCTGTGTTTGAGCAGTGCAAATGTGGCCTGTGTGGCTATAATTCCCCTCATCTTAGTGCTCAAGGGCTGGTGAGCATTCCAGTATCTGCTGATCTTTATGCCTGTGACAAAAATACTGACTTCACTGTCATGAAAGCACCATGGGTAGCACCAACTGAAAGAGGCACTTGCAGTTTATGGATAAAATTCAGGTGGCAAGCAGAAGAGGGCCAAGAGCAGCCATGATTTCCAATTCCCAAGGCAAAGGCACCAGCAGCTTCCTGCTGTCACCTCAGGGTGAGTCAAACAGAGCTGAAAACAGCGCTGGAACCCGATCCTTTCTTCCTCTGAGGGCTGGCTCGGGGCAGCACAAGCGGGCCCTGAGCAGTCAGGGCTGTGTGTGGGTGCTGGTTGCTCTGCTCCCGAATTCAGCTGGAAAAAGCCCTTGGGAGCCGAGGCAGGAGCAGGCGGGAAGGGGCCGGCGCTGCTGCTGCTCCTGGCCGGGAGCCCCGCTGGGCCGGGCCGGCGCCCCCTGCGCTGCGGCTGCTGCTGCTGCCAGAGCCGGGCGGGACTCGGGGACAGGGAACGGACACGGGGGGACAGCAAAGGCCTGGCGGCTGCAGGGATGGTGGCGCTGGGGCCAGCGCCAGCACAGAGCTTCAGCCCGCAGTGAACCCCGAGGGAAACGCTGGGGAAAGGCTCCATTGCAGCCTTTGTGCACTCGTGGCTGTGAAGGGACTGAAATGAAAGGAGAACAAGCAGGGCCTGACAACTTCTCCTTTGGGAGTAGCCCCGGGCCTGGGGCTGTGAGGGGCCATGAGGGGCTGCAAGGGGCCATGAGGGGTTTTGAAGGGCCGTGAGGGGCTGTGAGAGGTCATCAGTCATGAGGGGCTGTGAGTGGCTGTGAGGGGCCATGAGGGGCTGTGAGGGACCATCTCTCGTGAGGCACCATGAAGGGCCTTGAGAGGCCATGAGGGGCAATGGGGAATTCGGAGAGGCTGTAAGGGCCTGTGAGGGGCTGTGGGGCGCCAGGCATCTCATGGAACCACGGGGCCATGGTGGCACAGCAAGGCCTTGTGGAACCAAAGGGACCATGGTGACACTATGGAACCTCATGGTACCACAGGTCCATTGTTACACAGCAGCCACAGCAGGGCTGCAGAACCAAAGAGATCATTGTGACACTGCACAGCTGTGGAAACCTGGGAGCCTACCAGAGAAAAGGGAGTAGCAATGCCCTGGAAAGGCTCACAGCAGGCTCCAGGCACTCCTCAAAGCTCAGGGTGAGGAAAGAGGCTTCCCCCATGGTGCTCTGCAGCACTATGTTAATTTGTCCCAGTTCTGTCCTCCCTATTGGCCTGTTGGCCTTTCCTACTCCTTTTACTCTTATGTGGTCATGTTCTGGTGAGTTCTCCCTTCCCTGTCTTTCCATTGGTTTGTGTAACCCTATCCATCCACCCTGGAATTCCCTATTGGTCCCTTCCCTGTGTACCACCCCTGAGCCCTCAGGCAATTGGATCCCTAGTGCTCTCCTCTGCACCCTCTATCCCTGTATTTATATCCTGGACACTCCTTTGTCTTTGGCCCCTGGACACTTTCAGCGTTTCTCTGTGTCTGTGTGTGTGTGTCTGTGTCTGTGTGCTGGTGATCCCGTGGTTCCTACCCATTGGCACAAGACACTCTCGGAGAAGGTTGTGTCCAGACCACCTCAGACTGAAACAATACCTCCTTTTTTTCTTTCACTTTGATGTGTAAATGAACCATTCTGTCTAATCATGATCAGAAGAAATCTGAACTGTATTTATATACATTTATCTGGTATTCAATCTTTAATCCTGTGGGACAAATTGCGTAAAAGTTCAATTCCACCTGTCCACTCTTTTACATCTTTGACAAAGTCTGGGGTGGGATTGGATCCAACCACTCCCAGTCTCCTCTCTTGGAAGGAATTTTAGAGTCTACGGCTCCTGCCGGGGTTTGAGGATCCATGGTGGCTGTTGGGTGTCATTTCTCCACCTCATGTTGCAGCAGGGGTTTCTCAAATAAAGAACTGAAGTTTTTGCCTGAAGCTCCCACTGTGCCCATGACAGGAACCCCTGTGAGTGTCTGGGACATCCCAGCTCTTTGGCAGCCTGGGCACTCCTGGGATGTCACTGTGGAGCCCCCGTGAGTGCCTGTGACAGATCGGTGCCTTTGCAGCCCAAGGTGCCCTGGGATGTCACCATGGAATGGCTGTGACTGCCTCTGACCACAGGGCTCTTTACCATGCCCAGAAAGGCCTGGGAGGTCTCCATGGAGCCCCTGTCTGTGCCTGTGACATTCCAGCTCTGGAACAGCCTGGAGACTCTTGGAAAGTCCCCATGGAACCCCTCTGAGGGCCTGTGACAAATCTGATCCTTAGTAGGCCAAGATCACCAGACTCCCTGTTGCTCTGGTCAATTTCCATAACAACCATCACCAGCCCCCTGTTGCTATGGTCAGTTTCCATGGCAACCATCACCAGCCCCTGTTGCTATGCTCAGTCCCTTGGCAGCTCCATGGAGACCCCATGCCAGGGGTGGTTGCCATGGACACCAGCTCAGGCCTGCAGCCAGAGCCCATTGCCATGGCAACCATTGGCAGCCCCATCCCCAGGCTCATGGGATCCCAGAAGCACAGAATGGGCTGAGCTGGGAGGGACCCATCAGGATCCTCCAGTCCGAGTGCTGGCCCTGCACAGGACACCCCAACAATGCCAGCCTGGGCCTGGCAGCGCTGTCCAAACGCTGCTGCAGCTCAGAGAGCCCTGGAGCTGGGAGCCTTCCCTGGGGAGCCTGGGCAGGGCCCCAGCAGCCTCTGGGCAAAAACCTTTTCCTGACATCCAAGCTGAGCCTGCCCTGACTCAGCTGCAGCCGTTCCCTCCACTCCTGTCCCTGGGCACCAGAGGGAAGAGGTTCCCACAGCCCCAGCCAGGGACCCGCTCCCAAGGCTGTTGCCATGGCCACCAGGGCTGGCACCAGCTGGGATGCTCGGTTTCCATGGGCCGGGCTTCAGGAATGGGATTCCCCAATTTCCTGCTCCCGCTAAAACCGCACTGTCCTTGCTGCCCTCCTGCCTCCCATGGAAAGCACAAAAGGCAAAGATCCCAGGCTGGAATAAGAACAATTTATTGGGAACAGCAATGAGATAAGATACAAACAGAACAGGAACAATATTGGTAACAGAAAGGATAAGTAAAACTATTTAACCAGAAATCTAAAACATCAACAACTGGGTCTTCCTGCCAATGTATGTCCTCCTGTCTTGAAAGGACACTCTTCTCCCCAGGGAGAAAGAGAGAGTCCCTTTCCTGCCCCTGGCAATGACATGAGGTGGGAGTGAATGTAATGACAGGGCCATGGCCAGACCCTCATGTTCTTCCATCCCACGTCATGTCATTGGCAGGTTTAGGAAAAGGAACAGGTGTCTTCCCAGCATGGATCATGGGGAACATGGATCACCAGGACTCTTCCCAATGTGGATCCTCCAATTGGGGATGAAGCTGGAGCAGTGCATGAAGCTCTTCCTGCACTTGGGGCATTGGCAGAGCTTCCCTTACTGGTGGCTCCGTTGGTGTCTGGTCAAGTTAGAGCTGCTGGTGAAGCTCTTCCCACACTGGGGACACTCGTAGGGCCTCTACCCATTGTGGATGTGACAGTGGGTGATGAGGGTGGAGTTGTGCTTGAAGCCCTTCCCACAGTCTTGACAGAGGAAGGGCCTCTCATCCGTGTGAATCCACTCATGAAGGAGGAGATTGGAGCTGGTCTAAAAGCTCTTCCCACACTGGGTGCACTCGTAGGGCCTCTCCCCAGTGTGGATGCGTTGGTGGGTCACAAGGGCAGAGCTGGAGCTGCAGCCCTTCCCACACTCCCCACACTCGTAGGCCCATTCCCCGGTGTGGATCATCTGGTGGCGGATCAGGGTGCTGCTCTGCCTGAAGCTCTTCCCACCCTCCAGCCACTTGTGGGGCTTCTCCCCATCATGAAGCTGCTCATGGACCACCAGCTCTGAGCTCTGGCTGAAGCTCTTCCACCTTCCTGGCTCAGGGTGGGTGTTTCCTCCTCAGAGCACCCTGGCCTGGGTTTGGAGGCACTCCTCCTGTGGGATCTCTGGGGACTTTCCTCCCTGTTGGATTTCTGTACCCTGGAGTCGCTCAAAACAGGCTCTTCCACAAGGTTCTGCCAAGGAGATTTGTCCTCCCTGGTCTCCATCCTCATCTCCTTGTCTGGGGGAGGAAGGACAAGGAGAGGATGGGATTTGCCTCCGTGCCAGAGGGAAGGGGAAGGAGATCCCCCCAGTGCATCCCCAGCAGGACGGCGTTGGCAGCAGGTTTGTCCTGCAGCCGGGGGCCGTGCTGGGCTGGGAGATGGAGCAGGAGAGAGGGGGAAAGGGGCACTGACTTCCTCCTCACCTGCCTGGGTGTCCCAGGGCTCCTTCCTCTTCCTCACAGCCTCCTCTTCCATCTGGCACAGGTCTGGGAATGGGAATTTTTGTTTCGGGAGAAAAACAAGGGGTGAGTACATTGTCTTTTGTACTGGTCTGAAGGCAAACCTGGGGAAAAGTCTAAACCAGAATTAAAATTTAACAAGAAAATTTAGATCAAGGCAATGATACAGAAACACTGCCTTCAACTGACAGAGTCAGGATATAACCTGACAGGTCAGGCTGGTGGCAGCAGTCCCATTCAATGGTGGCTGCAGTCCTGTTGGAGTGATGAGCGTGATTCTGTCAAAGCAGTGATCCTGTAGAAGGGTCTGGTCTTCCTCTGGAGGTCCAGGGGTGGTTATGGAGCTCTTGTCCTCTGGGAATCCAGCAGGCAAGGTGCTCCTGGTGTTGCAAGGCTCAGCTTATATCCAGGTAGGAATGCTTGGATCCTCCGCCTGGGCGGAGCATCCCACAAGGGGATGATGGAATTTGATCAGTCCTGCAGTGACACTCAATGGCCCATTCACAGAAGATATCTCCCCTGGAGGGCGTTATCAGGGCTGAGTCATGCAAGAGATAAAGAACACTGCCCCACCTGGTTATAGCAGTTGATGAAGATGGGGATGGAAAACATGCATTTGGTTACATCTTGCATTGCAGCCTGAAACAGTGGGGTAATCCCTGCTCAGGGGGTGAACACCACCCCCCTTACCCAAACTGGCTCAGGTGTAAAACCCCTACCCCGGGAAGGCCACACACACAGGGGACAATGTCACACTTGCCCTGCCCCAGGGGAGGTCTCTGTCCCTGTCACTCCCTTGCTCTGCCCCCTTTTCTCTTTCCATCTCTCTCTCTACCTCACATTTACTGTTCAATAAAATCCACATTGGATTTGGTCTTGTGTAGCACCTTTATTGGGGCAGTGGCATCTCTCTAACAATTTTCTTAACCAGTTTGTGTGATTTTTTTTGCACAATCTGGTTAATCACAATCTTGTGAGTTTAGGCACTGTTCTCCAACCCCAAGAACCTTTGACAATAGCATGGTTCCCTCCACTGAGGAGGTTGTGGTTCACCCTGGAAGAACTCATGGAAACTTGGACACAGTCCCTCCTGCCTCCTGTGCAACTTTTGGGAGAAATAATGACGAAAATGGCCGTTGTGGGTGGCCAGTGCAATGAAAATATTTTCTTGTCCTTCCTTGAAAAGTTTGTTAAAATCACTGGAGGAAAGGGAGCAAATGTTACCAGCGAGACTGACAAGGTTCATTCGCCCCATGGTGAGGAACATAAGGCTGCTAAAGTCCCACAAGGAGCTCAGCTCAAGTAGCAGAATTCCCAAATAACTCCCGAATTCCCAGGCTTAGGGCTTTGCCAAATGTGAGAATCATTTTTTTCTTCATCTCTGTTACCTTTGTGACAGCTACACAGAGCTTTCCCTTCCTTTTAATAATATCTGTATGGGGCCAAATTTGCACTTTTCTTTTATCAGAAACCTGCCAGCAGCTCAGCTGGAGCTGTGGAGGGGCTGTCCCTCTCAGCCCAGGGGATGCTCGGGGGTCTCTGTCCCCTCACCCTGGGGGATGCTCGGGGCGTCTCCATCCCTCTGGCCTCAGGCAATGCCTGTGCAGGGCTGGGCACCAGGGGCTCTGTGTCCCTCTCACCGCTGAGGCTGCTCGGGGCTGGGGAGGCTCTCCGACCTTCTCACCCCTGGGGAGGCCGGGGGGGTCTCTGTCCCTCTCAGCCCTGCTGTGACCCCACCCAAACATCATCGGGCTCAGAGGGACAGAGACACCCCCAAAGCCCCAGAAGGGCTGAGCCTGGGATTTGGTTTGGGGCTGAGCATTTAGGAAGGGGCTGGAATTGGGGCTGGGCTTGGATTTGGGGCTGAGATTGGGATTAGAGCTGGGACTGGGGTTAAGGCTAGACATGGGATTGCCTTTAGGGCTGGGGGGAGTGCCAAAATAATGTCGCAATCTGGTTAAGAGAATTGTTAGAGACATTCCTCTGTCCCAATTAAGGTGACAGGGACTCTTGGGCCAGGTGCTCTCATTGACTAAAGACAGGCTTATTAATCTTTCATTTCAAGGGTACTGCTTGACAAGCCTGCCCTAATTTCCACACCACATGTTCACCTGCCAGCCTTCTCCAGCCTGTGACACCAATTCCTGAGCACAGACCCGAATTAGCATTTGACCTTTATGAAGTTAGCTCAGAACACAAGTGCATGTCCAAAACTCACATAAAAACTCACAGGGGACAATGTCACACTTGCCCTGCTCCAGGGGAGGTCTCTGTCCCCTGTGTGCGTGGCCTTCCCAGGGTGGGGGTTTTACACCTGAGCCAGTTTGGGTAAGGGGGGTGGTGTTCACCCCCTGAGCAGGGATTACCCCACTGTTTCAGGTTGCAATGCAAGATGGAACCAAATGCATGTTTTCCATCCCCATCTTCATCAACTGCTATAAACAGGCGGGGCAGTGTTCTTTATCTCTTGCATGACTCAGCCCTGATAACGCCCTCCAGGGGAGATATCTTCTGTGAATGGGCCATTGAGTGTCCCTGCAGGACTGATCAAATTCCATCATCCCATTGTGGGATGCTCCACCCAGGGGGGGGATCCAAGCATTCCTACCTGGATATAAGCTGAGGCTTGCTGCACTAGGAGCAGCTTGCCTGCTGGATTCCCAGAGGACAAGAGCTCCATAACAATCACTGGATGTCAGCCCCATCACTGGAGGCCAGAAGGAACATGTGAGCACAGAGCACACACAGAATTGCCCTTCCTGCTCTCCAGGAGTCAGTTCAGCCCCCCTGGCTCAGTCCCAGACACCACATGCGGAGCCGCCCCGCACAGCCCCGAGTTCCAGACATCCCCCCCTCTGCCCTGCTGAGCCCACCCTGCCCTGCTCTCCTTTGCCCAGCCCTCCCGCCGCTTCTGCTCTTTGCCCCAGGAGCTGGAGATTTCTCGCACCTTCCAAACCCAGATCTCCTCCGCTGCAGCCTGACATTCACCCCTTTAAGGAAAGGCAAAGAAGAAGGAATCACTTTCCCTCTCCTACCTTTCTGGCTTAGACCTTTCCTTAGGCCAAAGAGAGGTAGAGAGCCTAGTATAGAGCAGCATGATCACCCCGATGAGTGAGAGTTGTTTTGGGCAGCTGATTTCACACTTACTTAACCACGGATAGATCTGAGTCATTCTCCTAACACAACACAACACAACAAGCCGGAGCCCAAAAAAAGCCTGGAGCGAGCAGAGCAACGACACAAACACCGATCAGGGAGCACAGCCCAGATCCTGCCCACGGGAGCTGTGGGGCCACCTGAGAGGCTCCCTGACCTGGAAGCCATTCCAGGGCGGCCATTCCAGCTCCAGCTGCAGCGTGTGCCAGAGCACCTCACACTATGGACGGCCTGAGAACAGCAGGGGCAGACACATGGGGAAATATGGGATTATTGATAACTCTCCTTCAGAGACAGAAGAAATAATAATGCTGCTTTCTTCCAGCTGCCCACTAAGACAGCCGAGTTCATAAACAAAAAGTTCATAATCTGACTGTAATAGATTTTGCTTCCTCAGGCAACACAGGGCTATGAAAGTGTTTAAAATGGACTTTTCTCTGTGTAATCAATAAAGCTTTCACAGAGATTGGTTCTGTTCCAAAGGCTTTTTCAGCTGCTTGCCCCGGACTCCCAAACACCAAATAAGCCTTTTATCAATTTCTATTTTATAACTTTCTCCTATTTCTTTAAAATCCCTCCTCAAAGTACACAGAATGTAATGACAAAAGATTTATTTAAATCATAATCCAAAAAAAAAAACCTCGTCATTTCTAACTGAGATTTTCACTATGTGCAACTTCAGTTCTAGTGACAGAAAAAGTATTTGTATTTTATAGTCCTGTCCATGATACCTGCATTTGAAAATATGTCCAGGCTCAGAACCTCCTAAGGGCCATTGAGTGGGTATTGGCTTTACATGGATTGCCACCAAAAACGGGAGGTTTAAATGGTTAACATCACCAAAATCAGGATATTCACGTACTTATCAAAACAGATCAATTTACAAGGATTTCTTTTTTTCTCTTTATCATAAAATGTTACTTGTCACTCTAATCACGTGGCAGAATTTTGACTGGGCACACCACACCTAAAATTTGTAAAACCTTAATTTGGGGTTTTGTGTACAGTACCTCTGCAGTCAGTTCAGATGGAAATGCATTAGCCCTTCTTCCACAGCAGTGTTTACCCTCTCACCACAGACCACAGGCTCTGGCACCAGTAATTCAGGGGCTGGGCATTTGCAATAAATAATCAGAATTTTTCTGTATGTATTTCAGAATAGTTTATCTGACTTTCCATGGCTTCTTTTGTGGTTGTAGAGGTCAAAACTCCACTGCAGGTCTGTGTACAACAGAACCAAAACCAGCCCTCAAATCACCCATCCTTGACCATTTTCCCAGCCCACACAGACTTTCTTCCCCCCAGAATCAAGCTGAGTACATTGCCAGGCAGAGCTTTTGCTCTCAAAGATTCTCTTCCTCTGCAGAAATCATTATCCTGAATTTCACCCACAGAAAATGGTCCAGGGGAGAATTGAGTGGATGCCTTACCCTTCATTCCACAATGCTGAAAACTGCCATACAAAGCTGACTTCACTGCTTTTGCAATGAATAGCAAGGGAAGCTGGATAGTGCTAGGACTACTTAATGTGTTCTTTAAACATTGGCTTCCCTCGTATTCCAGCCATTTTCCCTAACAGAATTGCAGCAACAGGGACCCTGAGCATCCATTTCTCAAGAACTGAAGATTTCCTGCAGGTGCTAAGTGCCCCCAACTCTCAGAGAGATCATCCACATTCTGAGATTTTAACCTGCTCTCATTCTTCTCTTGACTTCCCTTGCAGGAGTTTGCACAAATGAGGCATAAGGAACAAGACCAGACTGTCTGCAGATGGAAGCCACGGTGGGATAAATCAGGGAGGGAATTTCAAGTCTTGTAGTTGTTCTCCACTACCCCCCTGTGTGGCCACATTTAGTCCATACAAAAATATTACTGGTGTGGGAATTACTGTGCCCACAGTAGAGCTACTGCAGAATTGCCACACAATGGGAACTGGGGCTGCTCCACATCTTTTACAGCTGGACCCACACACTAATTCAATTTTATTCTAGATAGCATGTTTCTTTAGCCTCTAAGTAAATATTGGGCTTTTTTTCATTAGCAGCAGTCAATTAGTGGTTACCTCATATTTATGATCTCATTTTGAACATCTGAGCACTGAGTGTCTTATTACCTTCCCCTGCCAAGCACAAGCTCTTGATCTACCACTTTGAACTCTGAGGGTCTCAGAAAAGATCAATTTTTTTTTCTCTGATCTGTGGAGAAACAACTAAAATTGTATATAATCTGCTCTGAGAGGTGCCAGGGACTTGAAGAGCTCTAGTATTTTTACCCTCTGAGAAGATGTGGTCAGTGTTGTCACAGGAGAAAAAACAGACAATGTTTGGTATCTGTAGAACTCACATTTTAACAAGGCTGAATATTTAGGCAGCGAGAAAGTAAAGTGACCTAGAGTAGCAGTTTCAGTTTATTATAGCTTCTGATTTCCACATCCATTTCAGCACTCAGAAGGTGCTATCTGCAGCTGTGACATCCTGGTAGCACATTTCTGAACTCTGCCCTGAAGTGCCTCTGTCCCTTTTGTTCCAAATGTCACCATCAGTGTGTTCCTCTCCCCTGAACTAACAGCCAAGGCCCTGAGCCCTGTGCAGTCTGTCATGGTGATGAAAATGCAGCGCTCAGGGCTGGCTGTATTCCCAATGACAATCCAGTTATTTCAGATTCATTAAACAACCATGAAAAAATACCTTTGGATTGCCGGGCTGTCACAAAAATTCCCTATGATTCTGTGATATTCCCTGTGATATTCCCTGCCACAGAGAGCCATTTTGTCTTAGCCTTCCATTGCCTAATACATTTTAGATGTACTCTTTAAAATAGATATTTTTTTACAGTCCAGAAGATTGCAGCAATGCTTGTGACTACTGAACCCAAAGCAAGTATTTATGAGCAATGTGGGCCAAGGAACACTCCTACCAAGACATAATTATTAGAAGTTAAATCATAAACTGCTTGCAATTCACATCTAAGATGCTTACACAAAAAGGACAAATGCTACCCATGATTATGTTAACAATAACAGTTTGTCTCAACCAGCACAATAATCCTCCTGCTCTGCTCAGCAATGCTCAGGCTTCAGCAGCAGCACTGATGTGATTCAGTTTGGGACATGACATTTCAAAAAGACAAATTGAAATCCAAGTGGATGAGAACAACAGACATGACAAAAAGGCTTAGAAAATAGGATTCAGAAGGGCTTATGCTTTGCATTCTTTTCACATGTATAAAGAAACTGGGACTTGACTTGAGAAATATCCCTCAGAGAAAGATGGAGTAAGAAAAAACTGCAGTTTCACTGAATGCTGAAATTGCTGTGTTTATCACTTTCTGTTTAATAATTTGGGTGAAGACAAGGAAAATGAATGGGCAGAAAAGTAAGGTTATTTTCCCATTTGTTATGGCACAACATCATACGGAGGTGTCATAGCTGTGCAATGCGAGGAGGTGCTCGCTGAAGTTGCTCTGACTGCAGGAGTATTTTCATGTCTGTGTCCTGGGGTGCTAAGTGAGCACTTCTTCACTGTTTAATTACCTGCCCTCACTCTGTAGCTAAACACAGGGCTGAACAAAAGGCCTTGTATTTCCTGAAAGGACACCATTTCTTTCCTAGTCATTCCAAGTTCTTCTATCATGTTCAACACTACAATTAAAATGGTAGAGAAAATAAATTTCCTTAAAAATAAAACTAAGAATAAACCCAGAACACACTTCTGTTCTCCTCCTTCCTTTCCCTAGAAACGTTTTGCAGAAGAAAAACAAAAAGGAAAGGCATCCAAAGCTATCCAAACTAGACCCTGAATGTTTCATCCTGTAGTCCAGAACTGGTGACAGCAGGAACAGCCAAGGTGGGTCACAGTCCCTGGGGTCCCAATCCCTGCAGGAGAACAGCTGCAGAGGGAAGGAGGGAAAACAGCAGCAGCTCACTCAGAGGCTGCATTTCTGGAGAAGGTTTAGTGCCCAGGGCATTTTCAGAGACTTCACCCACCAAAATCCACATGTTTCTTGTAAATGTCTGTAAAATGGGATTTTTCAGAGGCTAGTGACTTGACAGGCAAATTTCACAGAGACAGAAAGAACTCATCCCAGGCAAAGATTGCTCCTCTGATCTCAAGTCTCTGCTCCACCATGCAGAGGATATGAGATAATTTGGATTAAATGCTTATGTGGTTTTATTAGCATGGCTAGTAAGAATTTTTCCTCAGTTCAGTTTCAGAAAATGGCTATTTCAGCTGCAGTAGCAGGAAGAAGTTACCTGAAAGGAGACAGTGGCAGGGGAAGGAGGGAAGGTCACAGGCACTTTGAAGCTACAAACCTCCCTGAAAAGAAGGTTCTACAGTAACATGTGCTGGGGGATGGTGACAATAAAGGGCACTAACAAGCTCACCTTCCCTATCTAGGAATACTTGATGTTATTTATTTACATCACCATCTTTTCACACTCAAAGGCTCAAAGGAAACAGCCTAAACTGAGTGGAAATCTGACTGCAGTTTAGGAAGCATTGACCCACGGCAGCAATACTCATTCCTGGTTTATTGGGAGGGTTGCCTGGGTTTTTTTCAGAAATATACTTATGCAAAACTAATATATGCATTTTGAATATTTTTTTTTAATTCCAATTTTCATGTTATTTATATGTGACTTTCCACGGAAAAAATGCTTTCAGGAAGAGAATTCAGACCTAATTCTGTAGTCACACATTGTCCCCCTCCTCACCCGTGTCCCCGACACTGACACTTGAGTGATGTTCCCTTATTTACCTTCAGCTGCCAGAGGGGACAAGAACATTATGGGCTGCAAATGCTCAGAGTAACAGCAGCAACAGATGTTTATTGCTTCGGAGGAGTCTGCTCCCCCAGCACTAAATTAAGTGTCTTAAAATAAACAGATAATAAACTAGGAACACCAGGCCGTGGATCTGTCATACCTAAAACACTGTAACCACCTGGTAATTCCTGCATGTTTATTCCGGGCTGACACTGCAAACAACCTGATGGTGAATGTTTGTATCCATGGTATCCAGAGCAGATAAGTAGCTCTGAGGCATCACAGAGTTTAATGAAAAAATGTCTGACTGCAGGGCCTGAAGATGAGTCTCACAAGATGAAAAGCTTAACTTTTGAGTCACTACTCATAAAAGGTTAAATATATACAGTGAGAGAAGCTAAACCAAGAAATTGACAATTACATAGCAAAATATAAAACCTTTCAGTTACTGCAAACTTCAGACTTGGTCAATTTCTGCAATTATTTCAATGCTCTGTTTTGAGGACTGCTGCAAACTTTGCCACGTTTAATAATCAGAAGCCCACTTCTCAGAGTTGATTTACGCACAATTAGTTGAAAAACTGGTGTTTGTTCTAGTTTCTTGTTGAAAAACAGGGTATTAGTTCTTCTGCCTCTAGTATCCACACTTCTGATGCAGTTTTAATAGGTATACATAATATTGTCTGTCTGTCTCCCCTGTGTCCCAGCCTATCAAACACTGTTCTGCTCATTTTCCATTCCCTCCTGGGCCCCTCTGCATCCCTCCAGCCCCATCCTTCCTGTGTGGGGGACTCAGACTCTACATGGCTTCCCAAGTGAGACCCCATCATTCTTTTCCAATAGTATCAATATTTTTCTGCAGGAATTACCTTGCTGGATGTGCTCTACACCCACATCTGCCTTTTCCTCACAGTTTTCGTGTGTACCTTCTGGCATTTATAGCTGGTCCTTCTCAGTCTCTATAATTTCCTCCAGTCTTCGGTTCTTGGTGTAAATTCTTGGTATAATTTCCTCCAGTCTTCATGTCTTCAGTTCTTGGTGTAAATTCTTGTTACCTGTCATCAAGAAAATATTGCTTCATTTCATAAATCCCAGTATTTTAGTTTTGAAGATAATTCAGTTTTTTCTGAATGATCTGCTAATTTTCTATTTGATAATGTTCCAGATTTTATTGTCTTTTTATTTTATCTAGATTAGAATACACTTGTGTGTCAGTTTTGAGACAAAAGAGGACACTCTGCAATGAGTACTATTCCCTAAAGAGTTTCAACAATTCCCTTCCACCGACAGAAAATGCTAATGAAGTGAGAGGAAAAAACCAAACCCAAACCCAACAGGTTATTAACAACAGAATGCCAGAGAACGCAGCAGATGTTGAAGAAATCTCCCTTCCCCACTTGTGATGTGCCAGCTTTCCCTCTGAGGGAAATGGAGCTTCCACGGAGCTTCCCTTGTCCCTCTGAGGGAAATGGAGCTTCCACGGAGCTCCCCTTTTCATTCTGAGGGAAATGGAGCTTCCACGGAGCTCCCCTTTTCATTCTGAGGGAAATGGAGCTTCCACGGAGCTTCCCTTGTCCCTCTGAGGGAAATGGAGCTTCCACGGAGCTTCCCTTGTCCCTCTGAGGGAAATGGAGCTTCCACGGAGCTTCCCTTGTCCCTCTGAGGGAAGGGCAGCTCCAGTCCGAGCCCAGCACCTGCCGGGCTCTTTGCTGTCGAGCTCCTTTCCCTGCAGCCAGGGCGGGCGGAGCAGCGGGACTGGAGCCTCTCCCTCCCTGTGCTTTCCCTCCCCGCCTCGGCCCGGAGGCAGCTGGAAGGTCGCTCCTGCAGCTCCTCCGAGCCAGGAAGGGAAAAGCTTTTTGCTCGGCTCAATAAAACCGAGCTGGCCGAGCCAAACCGCAGCCCCCGCTGGGCCCTGAGGCTTCCAAAGCTCCACCGAAAGAGCCCAAAGGCCCCGGGCCCGGCCCTTCACACACGGCCCGGGCTTTAAGGATCAGCAGCCATTTGGGGCAGAAAGCTGAGGATCCTGGAGCAGGCTGCCATCAGAATCACTCCAAAACAACTTAAAAACATGTTTTAATAATCTTTGTAAAATCCGACGTTGTTTCACTTTTGTCAAATCTGGTTTTAGCCCTATGTTTCTTGATCCCCAAAACTTGACTGTTTTCTTCATCAATCCATTCATTCTGGTCTTTGGGGGTTCTTATTCAATCCTACACTTTTCTGGAAATAACCCCTCATTATTTTTAGAGTTCTTAATACACTTTCCCTCCCCTTTCCCACACTTGTTATATACATTTGTGATAGATTTTCCTGTTTTAACTCAAAGTCTTTCCCCGCTTACATCCACACAACTGACTCCACACTAAGAGCTCTTGTGAACCAAAATATGTTCTCTTAAAAGTGACAACTTCAGTCACAGATATGTTTTTGCCTACAGCTCTCACTTACAATGAACCAACTCATCCTTCATCTGGATTCTATATACTTTTCTGACTGCCATTTTCCTTCCCTGTACCATGCAAAACCTTCATGCTGTGGTGTGGATGTTGTTCCATCGTGTTGCTTTTTGCAGTAGTATAAATACATAAGTAGTTTTCATCAGTTTACCAACCAAGTGCCTCCACTTTGCTCCTTGAATTAAAAAGCAGCTTCTTTTTCCTGGTGACACTGCTGGGCATAATTATCCAAATACCCTTCTCACCATTAACAGGTTATTCTGGTTCCATGTTGCCCTACAGAAATATTTCATTTCCTACTGTCAGAAATAAGCACAAAAATCAGTAACAGCTTTTCCCCATTACCAGCCATTATCTCCAAACAGGGCACACGCCCCTCAGCCCCGTGCCAGGCCAGGGCTTTTCCCAAAGCTGACATCCAGTCACACAAACAGGGACCTGGGGCCAGGCAAGAGCACAGAGCTGGAGGCTCAGCAATGCATTGATCAGGCCAAAGTCACAGCTCAAAGTGGCATTTACAAATAAACCAACAAACTTCAGGCTATTTCATCTAGAAAAAAATCCTCATTTTGTTTACAGCTGAAAAATAATTTTAACTGTGAAAGAAAAAAGATTATTTTTCACTAGAATTTAGAAAGCCAGTGAGAAGAGCAGAGAAAAAGATATCAGCAACAAAGCAAAACTATACTGCAATAAGAGAATTTTAATGGCCTTGCCTGTGAACACATTGATCTCTCTGCACAATTTTTCTGTTACCAGAGAAACAGCACTGTTAGGTTCCCTTACCACTAAATTCAGCTTGGACTGATTCTTTCTTAGCATGTTGATAATAGAGTCTGGTCTGATCACTCAGTAAAACCTAACTTTTCCCTTTTCAAGAAAACAAATATATTTTTTAAAAATTGGTACAAGACAGTCCAGATAAAATATTGACTTTTTTTTTCCCACAAATGTTTAACACAAGCAAAGGAAATTTCTGCCAGTGCCAGATACTCTATTTTCATACACACACCGGGTGAAGAGAATTAAATTAAATTAGAACAGCAACAGCTGGAAAATATCCATGGATTTTCTTTCCTCTTTGATGTCCCCATGGTTTGAACTGTGTGTGCTGGTATTTTTCTCTGGTACTTTTTATTTCTCTCCTCATCACTACTGGGCTCCTTTTTCATTCCTGTGTGCTGTCTCTTACCAGGTGTCTGCTGTCATGATCATCTTTGCAGTATCCATCTCTGCCATTTCCATCTTGAGATTATTGCAGCAAAATATGCAACAAAACATACAAGACTGACCAAAGCAGCAAACAGGAATGAGACACATGCTAGAACCTCAGACTCATGAAAGAACAGGCAGGATTTGATGGAAATCTGTTTTCTTTGATTCATAGAAAGATACAAAAATGTGGTCACTTCTGTTTCAAATGTCCTTTGGGAGAGATGAGACTTTATTTAACAACACAACCTCCCCATTTCTGGACTTGGCATATCACCAGCCCCACTCTGCACTCCAGTCTGCCTCCAGTTCATTTCCCATCTCCTGTTCCCTCAATGTCAGTAAAAATCTCTTTACATGGACGCATATCCATGTCCTACATACAAAGGAGAAACTGTTCCCTACTTCTGATGCACTTCCTGAGATAAAGAAACTGGAACTGCACACGTGGTTCTAGATGTGGACATGTAGTTTCATAATCTCTGTTCCTTTCCAAATGACTTTTAGTGATGGATTTGCATTTTTTACC
Source organism: Calcarius lapponicus (assembly GCA_039654755.1). NCBI lineage: Eukaryota > Metazoa > Chordata > Aves > Passeriformes > Fringillidae > Calcarius > Calcarius lapponicus. The sequence continues at coordinate 46,261 of JBBFKN010000147.1, forward strand.
TTTAACTGATGAAGGTGATCAAAGGAAACTAAAATCAAATTGCATTGAAGGCTTTTATAATGGAAATTTAAGAGAAGTGGGAAGCAGTCATTTCAAAATCAAACTCCTTAATCAAAATTCAAGACTCCAGAGCTATCAGCAGCCACAAATGTGTTTGCAACGGATGACAAGATGGTATACTATCAACAGATACTCTCCTCTATTGCAAAAACAAGTGTCCTTTATTTCAGAGTGGCACAGCCAGCAGACTGAGCAAAGTTATTACATACTCAAGGCGAAAGAAGCCAAGTGTGCTTTACTTGCTTGGCAGATTTTAAATTCTTTTGACAACAGAAGAGAGGCTGAGAATAGAACTCAATTTGTGGAGCTGATTGTAGCATTATTTACAAGCAAAGAAATAAAAGTGACTGATTATCTATACGTTATCCCATAAATTTTCCAGCCTAACTGGGATACTGAAAGAGGGAAGAGCTCCTTTGGTTTAGCTTTAAAATCTTCACTATCCCAGGGATAATGACCGATGCTGTTTCCATGGAGAAGAGTCCAGAACTTTCCCCAGCTCTGATTTCCTGTATAATGTGAACATTTTAAGGCAGCAGTGCAATTTTAGGGATTTAGACTGAATATTGCTTCATAGATTAGGTAAGAAAAGAGTGTGACTTTGTGTTACTCAAATGAATGTGAATAGGTAATATCTTCATATATATCCAGGTAAATTTTCTGGCAGATTAGAATAATTTGACTGCAAAAACCTTTAAAATTAACCTACAGTTACTCCTGCACTAATGAAAGAACTTCCTCTCGAGGGAAAGAGATTTTCATTAAATTCTTATCTCATATAAATGAAGAAACACACTTTCCAAAACAGAATGAGAGCTTCAGTGCCCAGAAATCCTGCTCAGTTTGACTATAAGGAATATTTCCTAAAGATGTACCCTCGATCCTTGCTACAACTATCCAGGATTTTTCACTGACTCAAGTGGTAGCTCTTTTGCCTCTCTGAGAATTGACAACAATGTACATGTCAGAAGATTCTAAATACTTTATTTCTTATGACAGCTTCTCTCTGAAATAAGAAATATCCACAACCGAGGAGCTTTGCCTGCTGCTTATCTCATGTTAAAAACTGGAACTTCATTCCAGGCAATGGAAACTTCTCATCTCTTCTACCAGGGCCAGGATTCCACCCGCACACTTTCCCTTCACAGACATTCTGTAGAGTCCTCCAAATAAACCTAATTACATTCCACACATGGAATATGCCAGGACAGAATGTGTAAGAATTCCAAGAGAAACTTTCATACTTAAAAAGCACAGTGGATTGGTACATCCTTGCTGATGCCATGTACCTGATGGAAAAGAACCAATAATGCTCTGTCCTAAAATTGCTTGTGGGACTTAGGCATCACCACAGAAGTCTACTGGATTTAGGTGGATGCTCTTAGCTACAAATATTTTCCCTAATTCCGTTGCCATTATGGAACGTTACTGTAGCAAAGAGAGGGAATTTATGGGTAAGTTCTAGAAAAGAAAGATTTAAATATGACAAAGTGTGGGCAACCTTTTCATATACAGAAGAAAAGTACTATTGATGACCACACGTTAAAAACCCCACACAACACGGGATAATACCAAAAACTGCACAGAACTTTCTCAGGATACAGGTGGGTCAGTGTAAGGCAGCACAAACCTCATGTGCTGGGGCAGGAAGGGCTATCACAGATGGGGCAAGTTCTGTTGGAGCTCGTCAGCTTAGACAGAGATGGGAAAATGGCCCATTTTTTCTGGAGTTCTCTGCCTGTGCAAGCTCTGGGCTTGATAACATTGCCCATTTTTCTTGCTTTATACACATTGATTTCCAATCCACAAAGCTTGGAATGTTCTCATTTGTCTTCCAAGGGAAAATCTATCAGAAATCCTTTGTCGTCTCCTTTGAGGAAAAGGAACAAAGATCAGCCATTGCCTTTTTCTTTTAGTTCCTTCCCCTTGCAAGTTGTTCAAGAGTAAATTAGAGAAACTCACATTCATTTATGGAAAGGAAGATGTGGCATGGTTGGAGTTGGCTACTGATGGTTTAGGGTTTTTTTTTAATTGCAAGAAATGCAGAGTTCATTGCAGAGTTCACTGATTTCAGTGGGAAATGTGAAAATGGAATAATGACACCACTTTTTTTAAAACAAGAGGAAATGTGGCAGGAGAAAAAATGCAGCAAAAGCATCTGAATTATTGTAGCAGAACTCTCAAAGAACTGTTTAATAAGTCTTTAAATATATTTTAAAGGTGAAAACACAGAAAGCTGTCTTAAAGCATGAAGAAGTTTTTCACAGCCACTTAAACTGTAATCTGGTAGTGAAAGCAGCAGTGACTAAATAGGATTCCCAAAACTAAGAATCATGGCTCAGCTGAAACCATTGGGGATGTCACTGAGATCAGGGCTCAGAGCAGCAATTTATAAAACACTAAAATATATTAGTTTGCAGCTTACTGCCCAGTGTGGCTTTATTCTTTTCTTTGATACTTGAACTAAAATCTTCTATCTTCTGTATTTCAGATACTTCACCAAAAGAAGCCACAAGGGCTAAAATATTCATCAGGAAAGCCAAGGAAGGGAAGAACATTTAGGCTAAGCACTAATGCTTGAACCAAGTTATTTGGGTCTGAATTATCTGCCCCACAGTTCTTTCAATGTAATTTTGACAGCGAGTTTTAAGAAAATTCTAATTACTCTGAAACTCTTCAGTAAACTGTCTTTGTTTAAATATAGCAAACATATTTTTGCTAGCAGCCTACAGAACAGTGATTAATTCTTTCAAGCTTTCTGTGAGCACCATCTGGCTGCCATGATTGTTGCTATTTTACTTAACAAGATGGTTTAACAAATTTCCTTTTGACCATTTAGTCTCTGCCAGTGCCTTTGTGACTGAGAACAGAGGGCACTTGGTATTCTCAGCACATTTGTGTCACCCACAGCAGGTGCTGAAGCCTGTCCAGCGAGATGGAGAATGCAGGGCAAGGTTTGTGTGGGGAAACAATTTCAGATGGGGCTTTCTTGGAAGGAAGGGAGATCCTTCCAGCTCAGAAGGGGAGGGCTCGTTGTGTAGGTGCTGGGGTAGCCCCTGAATGATTCTCAGGAGGCATTTCCTCCTCACTGAATAAAACCTGCACTGAACCAAAACTAAAAAAGCTTTGGAATAGATGGGAACACCCATGCCAGAGTAGTCATTTAGGCTTAGGAGATCCCCAAGCCGGAGAAATAATAAGAGGACTCTGGGAAATTAATTTTTAGGAAGAAAGATCACCCATCTGAAATACAAGTAGGTGAGGAAGGAGAACTTAAGATAATGTGAAATTGCAGAGGAATGCCCCATTAAAACAAATAATCTTGGTGTTGAGGATGGATATGATGTCTCCCTTGAACTAATATCTACCAGCAGGAGTCTGTGTCCATCACAGATAATGTTTAAACTACATATTTCAGGGAAAAACTCCACGCAACCAGCCATCACCTACTGTAACCAAGGCACTTGACATCAGCAGGGAGAACTCAGAAAACAGTGAAGAACAGTCTAGAAAACACAGAACAAGTGCTGGGTTTAAACCTCTCAAGCAATTTACTTCTTCAACATCATGAGGCTTTGCAGCAAGATTTCAGAGTTTTTCTGAAGCACTGCCTTAAAGGTGCTGTGAAATAAAGCTGCTGTTTTAAACCTGTTTGATGACTTCATTCATCTCCTCCTGTTTTTATGATCAGCTCAGCAGCAGAACGATTCCCCCATTAGCTATCATCCCACATTATCAGAGGAGCATGAGCCTCTTGTGGAGGATAGATCATAAAGATGTACTGACAAAAAGCAGAGTTTGGATATCCTTTTTCTTTTAAATTTACCTCAGTTTTGTGTCAAAACTGAATTCTATCAAACTACTCCAAGTGAACAAGGTCAAAGTGATTCAAACCAAATAAAATTAACACATGGCTGTGATTTAACCCAACAACACAATGAGAATGCCATTGGATTCATTTAAATGCACAGGGACCTCAGGGCTACAGAGCATTTGTGTCACCTTTTGAAGAGAATATTGCTTTACAAGAAAACTGGAAAAATGATAGCTTTTTAAAGTTCTGATTGGAAAAAAATTACATTTCTAGGTTAAATCAACAGATGTAGATTGGCTTGAAAAAGAAATGAAACTGATTCAGAAAAATAATGTTTACACATATTTGTTATTTGAATATATTCACCCATCATGAAGCTGATTAAGCAGAAGTTGATTCTGTATTTCAGATACAGTCTCCAGATCATAAAAATTCTCTACTGTCCTTCTGTAATTCTCAGCTGTGCTCAGAGAATCCGTGTGAGAGCAGACAGAACGGCCAAACACAACAGCCCCAGGTGTTCAGTAAGACACCTCTGCTCAAAACCCAGAGGGAGAAATATTTCCCTTCAGACTGGGGGCATTTGACATGAAAACTTCCTCACTTACCTGCCTGCCCACCATTTCTAGAAAACCAAGAGAATAACTTTTAATATCAAATTACTGATTCTGAGCATATTCCTTGCACCAAATACATCTTGGAAAAGAGCCTTCTTAAGAACATATTTAAAAGATAAAAGACTAGGGATTTCAATGATACATACACCAGATATTGAAATATCACATATATTGAAATATGAACATCACATTGAAAAATCACATATATTCACAGGCCAATAAAACAGAGTGTTTAAAAAGCCTCATGCAATCCCAAACTTTTAGTGCACAGGCACTCCCTCTGAGCTATGTTGGAATGTGGTTTTAATGAATACCTGGAATAAGCAGTTCTCTTGTACTTTCAGGGCTCAGAATTTTAACTACTGAACTTGTCTTTGTTTTAGAAGTCTGAAATCACAGGTATCTCCCACTCATAGCTGCCTGAGGATTAACATAAAAATTGATTTCAATCATTTGCATGCTGATTTTTTTCTCAAAAACATGTTAGGAACTAAAACCAGAACTGTGTTGATGACACAGATTATCCAGGATTCCAGTCCTGAGCAAAAGTACCTCCTGTGGCTCATATAAAGGAATTTAGAAGATAATTGCTATCCTATTTCTCAGTGTACATTGAACTTTCAACTGCTTGAACATAATCAGCCTGATTATGCTTGAGCATTCAGTTGGGCAGACAATTAACTGCTTAAAAACAATCTGACCCAAATATTGCACACTGCTGTAGCCACAGACTGCAAACACTATCAAATAATGCAATTTTCCATCCATTTAATTTCTCTTCTGCAAAAAAACCACCATAGGCTGCTTAAAATTATTTCAACTAAACAGAACAAAAACCCCAAGCAATGGCAAAAATACCCCTCAAACTGTTTGAGACAGCCACAAGGTTTCAGCAGTGCACGGTGAAGAGAGAAAAGGCTGAGGAATATTCAGCTGAAGGGCTGCCCTTAGAAAACAGGGAAGTGTACACATACATCTCAAGTGCTTGGTGCAAGACTTCCAAACTCCACTTCTCAGAGTCTGTGCAGTGAAGATCCAGATTTGCCTGCAGTTAACCCTGCCTGAAATACTGCAACAGGTCATCTACAACAGCTTTTCTTTCTCATTTCTCTGCTGGAGTTATAATTCAAGGCATGTACCATGGCCCTGTATTGTAAGTCTCGTGTTATGAACAAATAGGAAAAAAGACCCAGTAAATGTATTACAAGTCTCACAGAAGAATGTGGCTCTTTATGTATCCAGTTTCGCATCCTTTATGCTATCCTTCAGCAATGAGTTATGATGAAACAGCAGTTAAATATGCAGTTTTATGTGAGGAATTAAGTCTTAGAGATTAACAGACTTACCTGTTAATGACACAGTAAACATTTTAGTAAAATTGCTATAAAAATCCAGATCTTTTTGACTGCTTCCTTTTGACTTCATTTAGCCTTTTTGAATATCCTTTCTTCATCCACTTACCGTCTATTTATTTCTAGTTGAACATACAATGAAGTCTGCAAGCTTTCTGTTTTTGAGGAGGGTTCAGATTATTTCCTTACATTTTAAGTGGAAAGGTACCATTTCAATGAAGAAACAATTACAAGACTTTCTCAGAATATCTTGCTTTGGGTTTGGGGCTTTGTTTCTTTGTTTGCATGGCTCTTTTGAGGGAGTAGTGTTTGTTTTTAAAAGGCAAGCTTTTCTAATGGACACTTAGACTTCCATAACACATGCAGTGTTAGAAACAGGGCTTGGCATCCTGCTGCACAAGACTTGTAAATCTCTTCTGGCCTTGCTTTGTAGCCACGTTGGAGTTGGAATGCCTCCCAATGATTCAGAGCATCCAGACAGAAATATACATAAAGCCAGATGCCCAGGACGACAGGAATTTTACAGGCAAGCAGCTGGGAAATTGTCTTCAAAGTCAGGTAGGGGGAAAGTGAAGTTTTTCAGCCTGCTAAGGCATAAGGGCTACAGGGAGAAGATGAATAACTGTCCTCACTAGATTATTATCACTTCTCTGGCTCAGTCTAAGACAAGATCTCTTGCCCTCTATGCCAAATGTCCTTTCCCTGGAGTTAGGAATGAGAATGATATTTTTTGCTTTGTGTCTGATACCTCTGGTCCCAAATGAAGAGGACTTTTCAGCATGAAGCTGTCAGCAACTAATGGGAAATTGAAGATGCTGCATTATTTGAAGCAAATAATTCCAGTTCCCTTCACAACTCAGATCAGCAATCTGAGAAGCTTTATCATTAAAATTCACTGAAAATCAATTAAGAGAGGCCTAAAGCAGACTGGAGCTCCCACAGGGCCTCTTTGCATTACCTCAAAAAGTAACAAATGTCAAGGGACAGAAGGTGTCAGTCCCAGTAAGCTGGCTGTGTTTGCCTGGGAAAAGTTCATCAGAGAAATTAAAAACTCACACCAAGGAGTGGAGGACCAAGGTAATGGGATTTTGACAGCCAGTTGGTTCAATATTGAATCATATAAAAAACTGACATAGTCAGTGATTTGTTAGGGGTTTCTAGTAATTTTGGCTAATTGGAGGCTGAATAAGGGATAAAAATACAAAATGAACACGACAAAAACGTTATTATTAATATAATAACTAATCATACTCTGTGTGGATAAACTTCTTAAAATAGATCTCTTCATCTGTTGCAAAAGCTAGGCACCAGTTGCAAGAATGGACTCTCTTAATTTTCATGCATAAATCAATTTTGGAGGAGCAAGTGAGACAGATGAACTGTAACTGGAGCAAGATTGAGCCACCCCATTGTCTGAGGCAATGTCGTGGTACAGCAGAGGTGAAAAAGCAGATGCTGACCTTGGTACTTAGCAAGCACTGAGAAAAGAGGCTTTGTCCAACTGTCCATGGGACTTTGATGAAGAGAACTCTGATCTGCTGTGATGAGACAAGGTTGTTTTGGTCTACATAAGAAATTGGGATGAGAGCTGTGAAAGGTTTTCCTGTCCATGTGTTGGGGTGAAAAGAATGAGTTGTGCTTCTGTCCTGCTGGAACCTCTTTGGGAGGGGTAGGCTGTGCTGCTGGCTGCAGGAGAATCAAAAACCACCAGTAATTTGTTAGGGTTAGTAATCTAGCTGAGGAATTTAGAAACAATGAACTGTTCTGAAAGAATGCTGCTGTGTTAAAGGACTCATTCAGGTATCATCAAATTGTGCCAAAGCCAATGCCCTTGGGTGTGAGAGACACTGAACATTTCCCTTCCCAGTGTAAGAAATACAATTCTTTCCCAGAAAAGGGAGCTCATCATTAGATTTCATGAAAGCACCCAGGAAAAGCAAGTGTTCTGGAAACCTTAACAACTCTGCTAATGCCTTTTCTGAGGTGGATGTGCTCTCATCCCAAATGGGCATCTCCATAACAAGGGGCTGTAAGAGCCATAAATGGGGAGCTCAGTGCTGACCTGGCCACTCACACACGCCCCGGCACGGACATGTGGAGCTGCAGGAATGGCCATGGCCACGTCAGATGGCCGAGTGTTCTTCCACAGTTTTGAAGGAAAAAAGTAACTGAGCATTACAAGCACAGGTACCAATTAGTATCATCAGGCATATTGTCCCACAGGCTCAATTTAATCTTTAGCCTAGCAGTGCAGCAATCACTGTTCCTCCTAACATAATTATGTTATGTTCAGTACAGCATTTCCATCTACATTTGCTGCCTTCGGTATGAGCCAGCACCAGTATTCAGCCAAAGATAAAAGTGCAAAGTGGATTTTAAAGATTGCCAAGACATTTTAATGAAGTAAATTAAATAAGGCCATCTTTTCTATCTCAGTGATTCCATCTGATTAGAAAGCAAAGGTGAGCAGCAGAAGGCAGGTGAGGTGGTGCAGGCTGGACTAAGGATCAAAATGAACTGTGGTGGTTACATACCCAGTATGGGAAAAGCAGGCAGGACAGAGGAAGAATCTCTGAAATTAAGAGGGAAGTTTAGCTTCTTCCTTTTCTGTTAAGGTTGACTATAGGGCTGTCTAACAGGATTTCAGACTATTTATTTTCTTTTAGAAACCTTACTTAGATTCATATCAATCAGCTCAGCCTCTGCTGCCATCAAAATTGAGGGAAATAACATTTTTTAGCACTGCTAAGAAACAGAGCAGATAAAACTAAATTATGCAGCCCCAATGAGCAAAGGAATTATGTTCTATCCACCTTCAATAAGTCACAGAGACCAAAATCTCCTCAGAGCATCTCATTTACTTTCAGCCTTGCACAGTGAGCCTGCAGCTCATCATGGATTGAAAGATGCCTCACTTAATGACAAGAAAAATGACTGCATTCTGTTTAGTCGCAATCCTTTTAGTCATTACAAATCTTGTGTGCATCAGCTGAGCTCCAGGAGAATCATGTGCAGCAACAGCAGCAGCAGCAGCACCCTCCTCAGAGGCTGTTCCAGTACCTTCTTTAATCACTGCTCCAGGACTGTAGAGGACTTTTCCCCCCTCACACCTCCAGCAACAAACCTACTCATCTTCCAAATCCTTTCTTAATTCCAGATCCCTCCTGCTTAAAACCACTGGGCTGCCCGCTGGACAAAGGTCCAGGCTCACAGGCTGGTTCTCCTCCACAGAAACCCCTCACACACCCCGGGCTGGTGCTCTTCAACAGCAGAACTTGTCAGGAGCACCATTAAACTGATAATCAGGGAAACAGATCTTTCTGCTGTGTTAGGTTTGAAACAGTGCAAGGTATAGGAATGATTTATTATTCATCCCTATGGAATGTCCCTGCCCTTCAGAGCTCCAGCACTACGGTGCAAAGCCTCTCATGGAGCCAAACAGAAATGGCTGCTATCCCAAAAAAAGAGTCTGGGAGAAATTCCCAGTGTCCTTCATGCCTTGAGAAAATTAATGAGCAGTCACTGTTGGGGTTTGGGTACAAATTCAGTTCAGATAAAAAACATTTCAGGATGATCTCCCTCCTCTTTATGTTCTAACACAACTATAAACAAGCAAAATGAGAGATTTTAGAAGGAATGGGGATGTTTAAAAGCAAATCTCTAAGCCTGGGATGCTCACCAGCAGTTAAACACAGGAAGGCAGGCACTCTTCACTACCTATTTCATGTTAAGGGATTTCTAAACTCAACCAAATTAAGTTAGGAAATTAACCAGAGAGCAACATAACCATATTTTAATTAATTTAAAGGTACCCAAGAACACAGAGTGTTTTCTATGAAACTAGGGGATTTTTTTCCTTATTCAGTGCCTGAGTGGGGTTAGCAATTGGAAAAACCCACTGAAACTGTAAATGCATTCTGCCCCAGGACAGAAACAACAGGTAATTATTAAAAAGTAGAAAAAGATCCAATCAGAAACATAAAGCATTATGGACCATGTATTATTTTTATCACCAAGAATTCCCCACATAAAAGGCACGGAGGAAACCGTAATTCAGATGTGGGAAAACAGAGGGACTGTAAAAGTGAAATGGAGTTCTGACAAATGATCATGTGTGGAACATGGATTCACAGACCAACAAATCCAAACACCCCAGCAACAGCAGCAAACTCCAACAGTGCACGTTCCAGCTGAAGCACGGGGGTGTGTGTCTGTTCATCCTGTCAGCTGGCACACTTACCTGCCAAGGCTGCTCAGCTTCTTCTTTGACATCTTAAACCACAAAATCCCCCAGTCCTTTCACAGGAATCACTTAACCAAATGAAGACAGACCAGAAATGTTATTTTCACAGTTCACAATAACATCAAGTTCTGTGCCTAAGATACACCATCTTTAAATATAAAGAACAAGCCAGCAAGTGTACAAAGCTGGTGTTTGAAGAAGTGATAACAAGATAGGAAACTCAAGCCCATGGTTAACACAAAACCCTGTGATTAATATAACACAAATGCAGATGGTCAAGGACATAGCTTGCCAGTTTTGGGATGTAATAGGCTGACATTATTTAAGCAAAAATGATTTCTAACAAAAATTATGTTTCCCAGAATTGAATACCACTTGGGGTGGACACTCCTGATCTCTACATAATATTTCAGGAGTTCAATTGGCACCAACCTGTTTTTCTAGATACAAGCAGGGAAGAAGTTCAGTTCCTGATAATATGCAGTTCTGTAACTTCATTAGAAACCTTTCATCTTTCAGTATTTTAAATAAAAGCTAGAAAAGCACCAACTATCCTTAGTAGCAACATTTTGCAGCACACAATCTGAAAAGGTCAACCTGCCAGACAATAATACATCAAGTAAAAATTAAAGTGAGGGCAAGGAAAATTATCTTCAGGTGAAACTGCTCTTCTGCAAAAGCAAAGTGATATTAAGATGCAGCCTGGGAACAACACATTTCTCAGCTATGAGAGAAAGCATAATTCTTAAAAACCTATTCCCTACATTAGAGACAGAAAATCAACTACAAATCAGGTGTTAGCTTGGTTAGTACTCAGACATGATCATTATTACCACAATATTAGCATAACAATCACATAAGCACATTCCAGATATGCATTTTAATTCATTTACTAGTGTCAGCCATGCTCTGCTTTGATTCTATCAATACACCCTGCTGCAAAAAGGTTAAATTGTGTTTTCAACATCATGTGAAATCAGCTCTTTGAGTCACAGCTCACCACAGACCTCTCAACAGGAGGTAAAGATCTACACCAGTTTGCCTTCCAGAACTTCTCACACATCTCATTACCTGTCTTCTCAGACCTCTATTACCTGTCTGTGGGCAGCTCCAGATAATGGGGGCAAAACCATTCCAAATAACAGTACCAAGGAAATCACACAGCACTACAGACTTGTTCCAGGCATGAAATTTTTAATGGAATATGTGAAATAACACAGAAGCAATTCCTGTCCACAGAAAAGAGTTAAAATGTTTTTGTTTCAAGGACAGTCACTGGATGTTTAAAATTTCTGGTGCTGAAAGCTACATTAGGTCCTCAACATTGGGCAATCAATATCCCCACAACCTAAACTGTGAAATTACTACCTCCCCAAGGAGAAAATTTTCAGCATTTGCAACTCATCTCAAAACCTCAGTAAAACAAAACCAGCAGAATTTCCCTGAGCTGACGTTGTGTTCTATTACCCTTCAAATACTCATGAAAACAGACTTGCTTTCACTAGCAAAGCTGTTCATGAAAATCTGGGGTAAAACCTGTAAGAAATGGTAATGTGCTTGAATGTTCCTTTCCACTGCAGGCACAATCCAGTGCCCCTTGGAGTGGCTAAAAGCTGAGCAGCTCTCCCTGGCACAACCTCTTCTCCATACCCAGCGAGTGACCAACACAGCAGCGCCAGCCTTCCCAGAGATGGGCGAGGACACCAGAGAGAAGATGCCAACAAGGGTTTGAAGCTGTGCCAAGGGAGGTTTACGTTGGACATTAGGGAGAACTTTGGCCCAGAAAGGGGCATTAGATATGGGAATGCTCTGCCCTGGGGGCACTGGGGGAGTCACCACTGTGAGAGGTGTTCAAGGAAAACCTGGCAGCAGCACTCCGGGCTCCAGTGTGCTGGCCATGGTGGCCATGGGCTGGTCTTGACCTCGCAGGGCTCTTCCAAGCCAGTGCATTCCGTGGTTTGTGACATCACAGCCTCTGGGGACAGCACGGTGGCTGTCAACTGTCCCCAGCCATTCGGTGCCCAGAGCCTGGGCAGACCTCAGTGTGGAGCAACGTCCAGAGCTCACGTGGTGGTGGCAGCTCCTCGTGCAGAACACCATGGCTGGCCAGGGCTTCTCCTGGACACTGCAGGTGTATCTGCTGATGCTTCTAATCCATCCACTCGACCGTTCCAGCCGTCCTGAGCGGGACATGGGCACCTCGGGTCTGCGTCCTGAGGACCTGGAACTGCAGGACATGGACCCTGAGGCTGCCCCGTGGGTGGACTGGGCGCTGGTGTCCTGGACGTGCATCCTGGTGGAGCTGCTGATCATGGGCATTGTCCTGGCATGCTACCTTGGCAGATGGCTCTGGAGACGCTGGAGAGAGGTGAGGGAGGGGGGCAGGACGGGGCAGACCCCGAGGCTGCTGGGCCTCCTGGGCAGCCCCTTTGCCAAGGCCCCGCGGCAGAGGGGAGCGGGGCCTCCGGGCAGGAACGGGGCCCAAGGCTGAGCCCAGGGACGGCACCGGGCAGGGGCGCCTGGAGCTCTGCTCGCTGCAGCCTCTGCCCCGGGCAGCCCAGCCGGGCCCCAGCCTCTCTGGCAGAGGCCTCGGCCCCGCTCCTCCCCTCCCATCGGGATCCCCGTGCTTTGCCTTGCAGGAGAAACTCCGGACCCGCTCAGCCCGGGCAGGGCCCCGTTGCTGCTGCTGCCGGGGCCGCGGCTGCCCCAGGAGGCTGCTCCAGCTGCTGAGGCAAAACCGCGCCCTGCTGCGGCTCTGCCTGCGGCACCGCCCTCAGCAGAGACCCAGAGCCAGGAGAGCAGCACTGGGCGCCGGGTGAGAGAGGAGCAGACTCCGGCCTCCCTCAGCACCAGGGCCCGGTGAGAGAGGAGGAGATCCCGGCCTCGCTCAGCACCAGGGCCCGGTGAGGGAGGAGGATCCCGGCCTCGCTCAGCACCAGGGCCCGGTGAGAGAGGAGGAGATCCCGGCCTCGCTCAGCACCAGGGCCCGGTGAGAGAGGAGGAGATCCCGGCCTCGCTCAGCACCAGGGCCCGGTGAGGGAGGAGGATCCCGGCCTCCCTCAGCACCAGGGCCCGGTGAGAGAGGAGGAGATCCCGGCCTCCCTCAGCACCAGGGCCCGGTGAGGGAGGAGCAGACTCCGGCCTCCCTCAGCACCAGGGCCTGGTGAGAGAGGAGGATCCCGGCCTCCCTCAGCACCAGGGCCCGGCGAGAGAGGAGGAGATCCCGGCCTCCCCCAGCACCAGGGCCCGGTGAGGGAGTAGGATCCCGGCCTCACTCAGCGCTCCAGCGACCTCCAGCCCCAGTGCGGCGCGGAGCTTTGCGGGGATGTGTGACCAGCGCCCAGCACGGGCACTGCGACATCCCCATCTTAGGAGTTAGAGACACCCCATCTTCAGTCATAGGATTCCCCGACCCCTTTTCCACAAGAAGTTGACATTTCCCTCGGTGTTCCCTTTCTCAAAGTTGAAGTATTTTAGGCATAAGTTTCTCATCCCGTAGTCTTCTAGTCACCCTGTATTGTAGATTTTGTGAGTAGTCAAGTTCAAGTAGTCAAGAATAAAGTTCACGTTTTCTACGCAGTACTGTGTCCTTTCCTTGACATTCCCTCCTAGAGGGGACCCGGTGAGTGCTGGGTTTGCATGGGAGCTCCAGCCTGCCTGGAATGGAGAGCCTGTGTGCCCCAGCAGGGGCTGCACGAGTACGGAGGGCAGCTGCAGAGAAGATGGTGGGCAATGTTCTCCTGCCTCCTCCTTCCAAGGAAGCTTGGAGTCCCTCCCTGTCTGCACTGTGCCGGGGGGAGGGCCCTAAAGGCCCTGGGAGGTGTCTGGGTGGGCCCAGAAGGTGCTTGCAGGACCCTGGGGCACCAGGGAAGGAGCAGGATCATCCCTGGAATGCTGTGAGAGGCACCCAGAGCAGCCCACCCTGGGGCCCAGGCAAGAGCTGAATTCAGGCAGGCAAAGACATCCAGGGGCTGCTGGGCTGTGGCAGCCACCAGTCTGGTGAGGCTCAGTCCTGTCATTCTGAGGTTTTTATATTTATCTGTATTTAGTTCTTTGTATTTATCCTTTTGACCCTCAAAATGGGATTAAATTTCATTTTCCTATAAAACAAAACTTAGTTATTTTATTTCTAGGAATCAACCATGTGTACTCCCACTTACTCTGCATCTTGCTACTTTACAGCACCATCAAACACCTCTGTTAAAATACAGATCCCTCACTGCAAGGAGGACAATGTTGCTATTTTCTCAAGAACATTAACTTTGGTGACATAACCATTTTTACAAATCCAATAGGAAAAAGCTGTACAGATCAGCTTGACAATTTCAAAAGCTGGTTCCTGAACTCTTCCTAACCAGTTTCCTTATTGGTGACATTCAGCAGTGATACCAAACAAGCACAGAAAACAAATGGAAGAAGAAATGCGGATAGTCAGCGGCCACCACCTACCAAAATACCTTTTAAATATAGTTCAAAGGTCTCTAAGAGCAGGTTCAAGGTGTAAATAGGGACACTCACACAGAAGTACTGCAGCTGGTAGTTTCAGCATTTCCTCTGAGTTTCCTCTTCATTTTTTCATTTCTCACCTAAATAAGAGAAAAAACCCCAAACAAATGTGACCTTTCAGGCAGACAAAAGATTTGGTTGGTCCTTAAGAAAGCATTTTATTCTGCCTGGATAATAACCTGTTGGTAGATGTAGGAGCTTTTAGCAAAATGTTCCTGTGCTGTTGCAGTTGTTCTGCCACTGTGAGAAATCACAGGCATGGCTGCAAGGCTCCTGCAGCTCACCCTGGTGAGGGTCAGAGACCACTTATCCCTGCAGGGATCACTGGGAATAATGATGGTGGGAAATGTGGAGGGAGCTGGATAAATAAATACTTGCCTTTTCCTTACCAAAAAAACCCTCAAAGCAAAGCTATAAAAATAGTTTGCCTCTGGATTAGGAGAATTTGAATTAACTATTTTAGGTCTGCTTTTGGTTCAACATTCATCAATCTGTATTTGAATATGTATAGGATAAGTAATTAAAGGTAGCTGAAACTTAAAAATAAATGTCTATTTCCTTGTGCATAACCTACACTGAAACACATTTAAAAAAAGTGTTTTGCTTTAGATCTGCTTGCATTGACTTCATTTAGTCTTCTGTTCATTAGGTAATTAAATACAGAGGGAAATGTATTCTTTGTTTTATTAAGAATGCATTATTAATTAGAAAGGCATAGCTTAGTCAGAGTCATTGCTGATACCAACATTACTTGGCTAAGTTCAAAGTATTGACACAAGAATATCACAACAGAAGCAATGTTCAACAGAGCCTCAAAAACAAAGACACAGTTCAAAGTTTTTCAGATGTCCTGCAGTTGCTAAGGTATCTCCCGAAAGATGAGCAAACTGAAAATTGCAACGGAAATTTTAAACCCATTTCTCTTTTTTTTTCTTAACTTCCTTGTGGGCAAGAGAAAACTCCTAATACAGGGAATGAAATGTTGTTTTTATACCTCAGTCATGAGTTTTCTCCTCAGTTTCAACCAGATCCAGTGCTCAGTGGAACCTTGGAAAGGGTCAAATCATCAGTATGAAATTCAAACTGTGTTCCGGAAAGTAGGTGTTTTTTCTCCATTCCCCTCCCTCCCCAACACCAAGTAAGAAAGGCTCAATTTGAAAGCTAATCATTACAAAATTGTACTTAGACAAAAGAAGTTTGCTGCAAGTTCCAGCAGAAAGAGAAGGGAGAGCAGAATCAGAGGTTATCAAACTCAATATAAAATCCAGGTCATGCTTTCCCCAAAAGTCTCATTTCATTTAGCCAGGATTTTAAAAAAACCCCATGTAATAAAAACTTCACATATTCTGTTAAATGCTATCATTTCTATCTGATATATTAATTATTATTATGCTTTTCAGATGTGAATTAGAAAGTTTTCTGCACCCGTCTTCCCCAAATCTGTTTCTAAGTGCTTGCCAGTTTAATCCCTTAGGAAGCAAAAGTAGCCCCATGTGTCTCAGGATCAACAGAAACTAAAGAACAAAGCTTGACAAAGTATATTAAATTGTCAATAAAGTCAATAAATATTTCCCACTGTAGAGACAGCTATCACCAGCCAGTGAATTTTGCTAGGGCAGGTTTAGTGAAGAAAAAATGAAGTCTTTATTGCCAAATCAGTCAGGAGTTGTTCTACTCTACTGCCAGTATGATGTGAGTGTAAACACCACATTCTTCACAGTACCATCCACAAAGAATTCCCCTTTAAAATGAAGGCTGGTTTGAGTTTGACCAAACAGATGAAAACTCACTGGTGTGGCACAGTGATGGGAGCATGGCCAGGCTCTGCAGTGGAAAGCCGAGACCCAGCAGCAGATTCCTGACCAGATCTCCAAGGCTGAGGGTGCAGGGTTGCTGCAGTGGCCTGCCCCCCCTGGCCTCACACTTCCAGCCACCATCCCTTCCTCTCAGAAGGACAGGGGAGAAAATAAGGAAAGCAGGAACTGGAAAGCTCAGGCTAAAGTCAGGCAGGTCACTGATGAAACAGACTTAACTTGAAAAATCTAATTTATCACCAGTTAAAATGAATACTTAGTTACATTATTGTGCATTATCATTATACAGTCAGAGAGCCAGCCTGACCCCAAGCATGCTGCAGCATCAGGGCCAGGCAGTGCCCATCTCCCAGGAGCTGATTTACCCATCCTTCTCAAGGGAATTTACCTGCACACAGTTCCACTGTAGAACTGCCAGGCTGCCAATAAAAATATCTCTGGCTAAGAGTCAAACCCTAATACATAAATCATATTAAATGAAGAATGAAACCTGCAGCGTTTGATTGACCTTCAGTGCCCTGAAAAGATTACAAATTTCCCAAGATTAAGGAGTTCCCAGTATACACAGCAAAGGACTGATTTTTATGGATCAAATGTTAAATAGGCCTGTAAAATTGGAGTTCTTAGATTGCACATGAAAGAAGGAAAAAAAAAAGCAAAACCACCACAACCCTCAAATGCAATTTTAGATACTTCTTTGAAAATCTGGTTTAAAAAGAGAGGAATAGATACAATCTTCCCCTCACATGGAGATTTTAATGAATTAAAACCATTTCAAGTCTGTGAAGAAAGCCCTACCACAGTCCCTGTGAAATGACATTTTCTTTCATTTTTTCTTCTCATTACTACTTCAGAACACTCTAAATAACAGCAAATAAGGAAATTAAAGTTGCAATTCCAGCACCAAGCTCTGGAGTCCCACATTGCCTTCAAACAACTACATGAAACCAAAACTTTATACTTAATACTCTGCAATCCATATAAGCCATTTATTTGCATATCCTTGGGCTGCTGAAGCTCTAACTTGCATTTCCATTAGCAGAGGGGCCTGATTCCTGCCTTCCCCTGACACAGATCAGCAGTGTGGACCCTCACTGTCTGGTGGCTCCTGCTTAGCTGATTAAAGCTCTTGGCTTTCCTCTCTGTAACTCTGCCCTTCCTGAACCCAGCCTGAGGGACTGAGCAGCCCCACACCCTCTGCAGTTTGCATTCCTGATATCTGCCTCTCCATCAGGATGCTTAGCAAACAATTCAGATCAAATGTTGTCTGTGTCTGCCTCAAAGAGCAGCTCTCTGGGTTTTTTACTCCTGTTTTTAGAACATTCTCTTTCTAATGCCATGACAGCTGTGTACAAATACAGAGAAACACCTTGAAGCATTAATAAACAAAAGCTGTCCGTTTCCTGTGGCCATTTGAGGGTGAAATTGCATGTGTGATTATATTGCAGTTATGTAATACACCAATATGTATATGTTCCAAAGAAAATACATTAAAAGCAGATTATACAGCATTTATTTGTTATCCATTTTAAATTATTACTGGAAGCCAAAGAAAGATTTATTTGATAGCCTCATGGGTTTATCTTCATAATTTTACAATGGAGCAACTCCTTTGCTTTCAATTTAAGTGGATTTTTGTCCCCGACAGATTCATCTACCTGGTCACCAGGCTGATACAGAACAGAGGAGCACAGACAGTGCAGGAACTGATTGTTAATTGCATTAATGGACTTCTCACGTGGCTATAACTGATATTCCCAAGTCCTTTCAGACTGTGGGCTAACAGCATCCATCCCATGTCCTGCTATTTACCACTTCCTTATGGCATTTGCAGCCATAGGAAGCATTCTGACTGCTTCCACACAAGTCAGAACAAAGCACTTTTACTTTGGTGTCATGTGCCTGCTGGAAGGGCAGCAAGGCAGCCACCAATTTGTACTTCCTAGGTCAGGATTCCCCACACATTTAAAACCTGTAGCAAGAGGCAAAGACTCTCCAATCCGCTGCAAACAAGAGTGTTTAAGAACCCAACTCCTCACACTTCAACTTGCTTCCAACTTTGTAGTATTGACTTTTTAGATAAATATGTAGATTATTGTGGATTAAAATGATAACCACATGCCTGCATATTGACCTCAAGTGTGATGGTATGAGCAAGTTGGTGGTTTTCTTATGTGCTCATCATGATGCAATTTCTCAACTATCTCCAAGATGTATTTTTCTTCAACCTGAGTAAACTATTTTATAAAGTTCCTGACAAAGAGAATGGCTGCCTTCCATACAAACCAAAGTGATTCAGTTTTAAAGTGATTAGAACTGCACCAGTCTTCAGACCCAAATATGTGTGGCCTCTATGTAATACAGAAGCCCTTAGGAAAGACTCTGAAGGTGCATAAAAGACCTTCATTCCCTAACACAGCAAAATCCTACCTGAGTAAAATCTCAATCATTGTGCAATGAAAGGAAAATATTTCAGTGGTTGTGCCAGGGACAAGGTGAGGATACACAGTACCAGGAAGGATTCTACACTTTCAGATGCTGAGTATCCAGAGACAGAAATTCGTCATGGAACAAGCTGCTACAAACTGAAAATGTGCTTGGCTGAGGTAGGGTTTAGTCCTTCCTCTTCCCCAACTCCTTTATGGGTCCACTCCTCCCCCAGTCTGTACAAAGAGAGCAAGTGTCTCATACAGAACAGGGGCATAGGAGCTTTTTTACCCTGTCACAATTAATCAGAAAATTTGGAATAAAAACACTTGCTCTGCCATTTTAAACCACGTTCTGAGATTATCTCTTCTCAGAGGTACTTGCTTTCTAAATTTTACTTTTATTTCTTGGGTCTAAACAACACAACCACAAGTCAGCTTCCCCCTGAACAGTCTGTCAGAGAGGAGGAAACTGCAGTGGTTGCTATCTGCCACCAAATTTTACATCCTGATGTATAATCATCTTTACACAGGCTAAAGGATCCTTGGGGAAGGCTGAGAGAGATCTCCATTTGTGCATCCCAGCAGGATTCTGCACTGGTCAGTACCTCTGCCTGGTGTTCTTGGGTTAGTGGATCAAAGCGACTTCATACCACTGAGGGTCTGCCCTCGTTTGTATTCAATGAATGTAAGGACAGGACCAGCAGGTTAGAAATACACATTTACAAACAAATTACCCCACAGGCTTGTGTTAGTAGCTTTATTTCAGGAGCATTATCAGATTATATGGCTAGAGATATCCTATGGTATCTGTGTTACGAACATACTCCTACATGCCTTAAATAGAGTTCCTAGCAATAAAATATTTTATATTTTGCATGCCATGTGCAATGGTGACCAAAAAGAAACTTGTCATCAAAGCTAAGGGACCCTATCAGCATTTTCAGAGAAGCCTTATTAAGATGAAATTCTGTATTTCAGCTCATTTTGAAGTTATTTGACATTTCAGTCTCACATCTAACACTCCTGATCAAGAACATGATGCACTGTACATAGATTTCAGTGAGTGGAAAGATGGGTTTATATGCATCAGTTTTCTACTGGAGTTGCCATTACAAGAAACTCTGCTGTTA
Organism: Calcarius lapponicus; assembly: GCA_039654755.1. NCBI lineage: Eukaryota > Metazoa > Chordata > Aves > Passeriformes > Fringillidae > Calcarius > Calcarius lapponicus. The sequence goes on from JBBFKN010000147.1 coordinate 66,226, forward strand.
ACCTGTTTTTGGATTTATGTACCATTTCCCTGCTTTTGATCAAATCTATGATGATTTTTATAAGATAAAATAGAGAGGCTGGAAGAATAGCTCATCTGAATGCAAATGAGCTCTTCCCCGCCCCCATCTATCTCAAGGCTTATCTTTTTATTACTCTCACAGAAAGCAGGACAGTCTGGTTAGAGCCAGGGGCTAAATCAGAAATCACTTGACAACCCACTGGTACCGTGGTGTTGGAGTCCATAGGTTTGGGGGTTTTTTGAGAAAGCTCTGAACAAGGCAGGCCCGAGAGCAGTGAAAGACAGTGAAATGCTAAGCTAGCAGAAAAAGTTCTCAGCAGCTTTTGAGACGTGAGAAATAAAACAGTAGGCCTATGTTGAATTGCTTTTCTAGGTTGCAAAAAGTATATCTTAAGTATACATTTAGAAGGTTAAATATGAATAAGGTTTTGTGCTCTGTCTTCTGTGAACGAAGCATTGTGTTGAAAAGAAAACTGCTATTGTTTTAGCCGAAAGCTACGTAGGCTTCAAGCTATTGGAGAAAAACTTCTGTCATTATGCTTTTGCTTCCTGTGATTGGTTGAAACTGAGACTTCGCTTGTCTTATGTTATGCTGTAATGCTAAGCACCTTTGTCACTCTATTCAGACAACAGGCTGTAAGCATCTTTCCCTGCATTGTTGTAACAATGTGTTATTGCTGATGCTTGGTAAATAAACAGTCAGAGACGTTGTCTGAAGGTGTCCCGTCCTGTTCGTGCTGTAAATAAACAGCCGACGCCTCAAGTGGTGCTCCTCAGTGAGGATTCTGGTTAGACTAGGATAAAAAAAAAAAAGAAAAGAAAATCGTGGATCTTTCCGGCGTCGGAGGCCCGGATGTTACTCAGGAGAAATATTTCATCCCCTTCGTCAGCTGCATCTACTGTATTTGTAAGTAATTTTTTTTCTAAGGGGCTCCCGGGGGACGTTATGGGAAATCAGTTATCTAAAACAGAATGGGACGTCTTTTAATGACTTGAGAAAATTTTACAAGATGAGGGACGCTCAGATGTTTCAAAAAACGATCTCAAAGACTTGTTAATTTGGGTGAAAGCAAACACTCAGAATACAGACTTGCAAACTGTTCTAACTTTTGATTTTTGGGATCACACAAACTGGAAAATCTATAATATGCTCTCTCGCAAAAAAGAAGAATCTATACATAGTCTTATCCCGGTCTCGAGGGCAGTTTTGGAATGCTTTAGACCAGAGGAACAAAAAACTAAAATAACCTGCTTGGACTCTTTAAATCTAAATAATACTGAGCCAGCGTCCTCTTCTGGGAGAATTCCAAGTTCCGGTCGAGGTGATTCTTTTCCTTCGGGTGAACTCGGTGTGTCTCCGAATGCCGGAGGCAGTGTTGTGTCCTCAGGAAACCGAGAGCCAGAACAGTTCTCGTCTTCCATGCCCTTCTGTGTCTCTGCAGCTGAAAACAGTTTTCTACCCCCCCCTCAACCTGGACTTTTGCGGTGCCAGGAAAGTTGTTCGGACTCTTTGTTACCCGGGCATGTGGGAATTCATGAAATGCATTCGGGGGGGGGAACTGGTTGTGCAAAAGTGGAGAATGAATTTTTGCAGAGCTTTGTTGATAAGGAAACTGTGTGTTCTGAAATTGTATGTGCCGATGTAACTGTGACAGGTTCTGAGTCTGCTTTGCCTGGCCAGGGGGCTGTGGGGGTCACTCCTGCCACTGTTTTCCCTTCTAGGGGAAATGCCTCCTCAGAGACAGCTTCTGCGGGCCAAGTGTTGTGTGATTCGGAGAGTTCTTTCTTGGTACATGGTGTTAATAACTTGCCAGGTTTCTCTGCTGCTTGTCATGGTTTTGATACAAAAAATGCCGCTTTGCCAGAGAGCAAGGCAGAAGGGAATAAAATGGACAGCAGCAGCCAGGAATTCAGTCAATTCAGGGGGGCTCGTCCCAAACAGAGATAGGAAGAAAGGGTAAAAAATTCTCAGGTTATTGAGAAAGGACAAACTGATGTTATAGAAAACCCGAGGTCTGTTTCTTTTGCTGTGGAAAGGAATGACAGTTTTTTAAATTCCCAGTCTGATGTTGGTTGCTTTCCAGCTAGATCTCTGCCAGCAAAGGGAGTTTGTGAAACACGCCATTGTTCTTCACCAGTTATCACTGATAAAATTTCAAGGTCGCTGGAGTGAGGCAAAATCTGGGCTCCCTTCCCCAGCTCAGGGAAACCGCCCCTTTGCCAGCCCCCTTAGGAGGGGCTCCGGGAGGGGTGTGTTCTCAGTCTGAGCCCTCCTCTGCCCCTCTGGGCAAGGCTCCAGGAAAGGCGTGTTGTTTGGGGGTGTGTTCTCAGTGCCAGGTTGGCAGCACTCCCGGAGGAGCCTGTGTCTCTGCCAAGAATTCGGACTCTGGCAGAGTTCCCGGAACAAAGGCTGTCAGTGAAAAAGACAGCTTGAATTTTAACCCTCCATTGGCTTTGCCTAATTGGTCTAATATAAATTGGTGTTGTGACTGAAATCCAAATGACTGGACTCCAACTTTCTACAACAGCAAACCAGAGCTGCAACATCGACTCTTCAAGGAAGACAAGCTCATCGCTGTGTTCCAGAAAAGCCTTTCTTCCTTGCAGTTTTAGGAGGAAAAAATGCAACTTTGCGGCCTCATTTTTCAGTGGGACCCTTCTGAACAAGATCCTTTGTTAATAATAGAGTGGGTTTTTCTTCCCTACAGGTTTCCAAAGACTATCTTCACAGTTCTAGAAATGGTTGCACAAATTGTAATCAAGGCCAGAACCAGGTTGCTAACTTTAGCAGGCCAAGAATTGTCAGTTATCTATTTGCCATTGAAAAAAGATTACTTTAATTGGGCAATGCAAAATTCCGGTGATTTACGGGCTAACCAGACTCTAAAAAATAAACTGGAGGTGCTAGCAAAAACAGAAGGTTTCACCAATTCCATCCCACCGAAAGATCAAGCGCGCATCCTTGCAACCACCCTGCTAGCTTTGAATCAGTTCCCCAGGGGTGATGAAACCAAAAGTCCTGCCCAGAGGCACTGGGCCACCCAGGCACTAGAGGAAGGCCCACAAGTAATGGTTAAAAGCGAGTTAGGAGAGTGGGAGACTGGCTGGAGGTTGGTACTCGCAGGGTGAGGGTATGCAGCCGTAAGGAAAGACAGTAAAATTAAATGGTGCCCACTTAAGTCAATAAAACCAGACCTTCAGGGCAAAAAATAATGAGATTTGTAAAGCTTATTTTGCAGGACTGAATCCTCGGACACCAGGCGGCCCGCATACCTCACGTCCTGAGGGCTGTGACAAACCATCAAGCGGCCCGATGGCAGATCATACCAAAGTCATGGAAGACTCAGTGGCTGAGTTAAAGGAGGGGCCGGCGCGGAGGAAGACAGGAGGAAAACCCCAACAAAGTGTTATCAGTCATGGTTCACATAAATGTTGTTTTTGAAAGTCTTATTTTAAATAATGTCCATCAAGTGGAGTTTGAACTCTGGCCAGGTTCTGACCCTACTTGAATGGATAGAATGATGTCCGTCGAGCGGAGTTTGAACTCTGGCCAGGTTCTGACTCCGCTTGAATGGAATGAAGTAATGTCCAACGGGTAGAGTTGGAACCCTGGCCAGGTTCTGACTCTACTTGAATGGAATAATTGATGATCAACCCAAAGGTTTTCTGCACCTCTGCAAAGATGGCAAAAGCTGAGGAAGAAGTCCTACGAAATCCCATGACTGGTCACCCTTGATTCCAGCTTGTTAGGCCCCTGACATTGACTTCGGGCTTTACAGTTTAAACAAGTTTAAGAAGATGTTTTCATGTTGTTCTTTAGAAACCACTTAGAGATAATTAACATTTTGCTTGTTCAAATTTGCTATGGTTATGTTGTATTGCTCAGTTTCAGTACATTTTTACCAGTTATATGTGTTTGCTATATTTGTTAGTTGTCAGCTTAAACCTTTACATTTTTCATGTTTTTAACTAATCATAAGGGGGGGGGAAATGTGGGAGATTGGTGTGCGCAAAATATCGCAATGTCACGGGCAGGCAGGGACCCTCCCTCTTAACCATTACTTTGTACCGTTGACCCTGCTATAAAAGCCCCTACCCAAGAGTTAATAAATGCCTTTTACCATCGACCATATTGGTGAATGCGAGTAACTGGACCGAGTAGCAAAGGGGTTGCTGCCGTGCCGTTCCCGACCCAGGATGCCACACCTCAAGCAGGAGGCAACACAGATCCAGCCACTGAAGGATGGTAAGTGACAGAGCTGGGCCACAGAGCTGATGGCTGCAGCCAGCTTGGTCCCATCCCATCCCATCCCATCCCATCCCGTCCCGTCCCATCCCCTCCCATCCCATCCCATCCCATCCCATCCCATCCCATCCCATCCCACCCCATCCCCTGGGCCATGCCCTGGACAGGATGGAACAGGGGCAGGGCAGACACCCCGCAGTGGCCATGCTCCATCCCCTGGGCCATCCTGGGGCTCTCCCTGCCTGGGCAGCGCAGGGCTGGGCTGTGTTCTCCGGCCTCTCCCGCAGCCCCTCAGCTCTGGCTGCGCTCGCTCTTTGCCAGATGCAGCCCTGGACAAGACACAAGAACAGGAACCCGGCCGTGGCCGCTTGCGCAAAACCCTGAAGGTACCTGCAGCCACCCCCACCTGGGCTGGGCCTGATGTCCCTGCTCAGCAGAGCACCACACTTGGAGCATGCCATGCAACGTCCCTGCTCAGCACCACGCTTGGAGCATGCCATGCAATGTCCCTGCCTCCCCTGTCCTTTATTCTCCTGCAAATGTTCTGGAAATTCCTGCACATTCAGCGTAGAAAAACCAGAACCACAGCAGCTGAGGTCCAAGCCGAGCGTGACTCCAGGCTGACCAAGTTCCAGGCAAAGCCTCATGCCAGCCCAGAATGGACAGCACACTCAGGAAATGATGCAACGAATTATCAAAGGGTGAAGGCTGTTCACATGGCAATGACTGAGAACATGGCCATCAGAAACACTGACACCAGAATGACTCAGGCCATCACAAATACTGGCAACATGCCCGCTCCCACAAAGGATTTTTTCAAAGACAGTGCTGCTCCTTCTCAGCAGCAGGTAAGCAGCCTGGGGCCAGGATCGTGTGACCCCTCAAGCCGTGGTCACTGGGCCCCCTCAGCCTTTGAGGCCAGCACAGTGTGACCAGAAGGGAAGCACTTCTTGGGGGAAGCTGGGTCCCCTGTCACTGCCCTGTGCCTTTCAGGTCCTCCAGTGCCTGAAGTTGAGGGAATGTGGTGGCAGTGTCTGGAAGGTCTTGGCAAGGTACCGGCACAGCAAGTGCAAGGAGAGGCAGCGCCTGGCACTCAGAGGCCTCGTGGTGCTCAGCAAGGATCTCTTGATGGTGAGAAGGGGGCTGTGGCTGAAGCTGCGCTGGGGAAAGCAGCCCCATGGGCGTGCAGGGCTTCAGGAGCTGAGGCAGCTGCTCCCAGCTCTCCTGCCTCACCTGCCCCAGTGCTTTGGCTCAGGCCTTTGGCCTGTGGGCCCTGCAGCAGCAGGGTGGGCTTGCAGTGCCAGGGCGGTGTTGGTGGTGCAGCCGTCTGTGGCTTCCCAGCACAGCCTTGTGTTCCACACAGGCCAGGAGAATGTGCTGTCTATCTCCACGCCTTCTGGAGCTGCTGGATGATGCAGATGGAGAGGTGGTCAGCATGACCCTCCATGCTTTCATCAATGTGCTCCAGCACAAAGATATCCTGGTATCCAGCACCACTGCCCCAAAGCTGGCTGAGGCACTGCTGCTGCTCTTTCTGCATCCTGAGCCACAGGCATTGGGTGCTTCCCAGAAACTTTGTGCCCTCTGCATTTTCAGGCCTTTGCCCCGGTGGGACTGGAATAGTTGATGTAGGTCTTTTTGTTTCCTCTAGGACAATAGCCATGTGCAGGTGCTCTCCATTCAACTCTTCAACAAGGTGGTGGAATTGGTAGTGGATGAGGGAAAAAAGCCCCTGAAGACAATTGTGACCAAGAGCCTCTATGCACTTTTATTTTACTGTCATGATAAGAACCGGGACATGGCAAATGTGAGGTTTTCTGTGATGCTGGTGAATCTCTGGGAGGGGGCTCGGCTGCCTCCTGCCCCGGTGCCTCGCGGGCTCCAGCCTCCTCCAGGCCTTGGCACAGGGATGTGGGTGCGGTGCCCTGGGCTGTGGGGCCATCTCTGCGTCTCTGCTGCTCTCCTCTCGAGAGGCCTCTCGAGAAACGCTGATTCGTGTGGCCGAGTTCCTGAAGAGGAGGAAGCTCTTACAGCTCTTGAAGAAGCAGCCGCCGATGAAGGTCGATGAGTGCCTGGTAAGGAGAGTCTGCAAGCCCCAGCCTCAGCCTGGAGAAGGCCCCTGAGGGCGGTGCTCAGTGTGCGGGGCTGGCAGCCATGCCCCTGCCCGCTGCTGCAGCCAGAGGCCGCGCGGGCTCTGCTCCAGGCTCCCGTGGGCCCGAGCCGGGTGCCCATGGAGCCCCGGCCCGGCGGGGCTGCGGGCCGGCACCGCGGCTCCCCGGGCAGCAGCCGGCCCGCTGCCCCCTGCCCTCGGGAGCCCTTGGCCAGCGGCTGCTGGCCGCACCTCAGCGCTGTGCGGGCAGGGGAGGCCCGGGCTGGGCGCAGGCAGCGCCCGGCCCAGGGGCTGAGCCCGCGCCAACCCTTCCCTGCCGCCGCTCTCTGCAGCTGGCAGAGGACAGGAGCCGAGCGGCCGAGCACCTGCGCCGGGCCCTGCGCTACCTGCAGAGCCCACAGGAGCCCCTGCGAGCGGCGGCCATCAGGTTCATGGGTGAGTCCCGAGCCCGGGCTCCCTCCCCAGCCCGGCCCGCCGCAGCTCGGCCCCAGCCCCGCCTGCTGCCCCGGCACCGCCAGCCGGGCCCGGCGCCGTGGAGCCCCGGCTGGGCTGGGCATTGCTGCTGCCGCCCTCTGGCAGCCGTGCCCTGGGCCGGCAGCGTGCGGCAAGGGCCGGGCTGAGCCCTGCCGGGCCAGCAGCCCGTGTGGCCGCAGCGCCGGCAGCGCCGCTGGCAGGGAGCTGTGCCGCTGGCGCCGTGACAGGCTCTGTGTTCACAGGCATGGCCGGGCGGCACCTGAGGGGGCAGCAGCCAGAGCTGCAGCTGATCCGCACTGGTGAGTGAGGGCAGCGGGCTGACAGCGGGGGCAGCCGGCGGGAGCTGCAAGTCCTGCCCCAGCTGCAGAGGGCTCTGCTCCCTGTGCGGACCAGGGGCGATGTGGGCAGAGCACACAGGGATGTCAGGGACACGTGGGGGAGTCACGGCAAGTACCTCCCAGCTGATTCCAATGTCTCCTACTCCCTTCTGGGTGGGATGGCCCTGTTCAGAAGGTCTTGTAGGATTCCCTCAGATCTGGGCTGTTGCCACGGCTCTGTTCCTCTCTCTTTCAGCCCTTCAAGCCCAGAGGCAACGTGCCTGCCCATCCTGCTGTCACCTGGAAAATCAAGCCAAGGTTCCCCAAAGAGCTCAAGAATTCGGGACATCTTCTAGATCCAGTGAACCAGTGTCCCAAGAAGACCAGCAGGATACACTCAAGAGGACATCACCTCCCAGTGTGCTGGAAGTCCTGGCACAGCTGATGCTGGGCACAGTTCTTATGGCTTCAGCCCACTCCCTGCCTGTTGACAGCTCCCTCCCTCCAGCCCTCAGACACTGCCCATCCCCATTTTTTCCCTCCACTCTCCCTCCCTGTTGGTGGCTCCCTCCCTCCAGCCCTCAGACCCTGCCCATTCCCTTTTTTTCCTTCCCAGCTCATCCCTATGCTTCGTCTTTCATTAATAAACAGTTTCAATTCTTCACTTTGCCTGCATCCCTGTGGAGCTGCAGCAAATCCGGGGCCCTGGGACACACAGGCCCCTGCTGCCGTTCTCTCCCACGCTGTGTTTTGTGCACAGACACAGAGGAATGAGGGCAGGTCACGCTGGAAAGGTCCCTGTGCTGAAGGTGCAGTTCTACAGCACTGTGCAGTTCCAGATCTTGCTGAGCACCTTGGAGCCCCTGGATTTTGGAAGAGCCAACCTGAGGATGCTCTGAACCCAGCAGAGAGGGATTCCATGGCAAGCATCCACGGAGGGCAAAGGAGCTTGGGATGCTGCAAGTTTTCAAGAATCGCTTCCTCAAAGCACAGCAGTGCTCCATTCCTGCACAGGATGAGGAAGAGGGCAGAACCAGAGAGCATCCGGGCTTAGAAGGGAGCTCTGGGTGTGCCTAAGGGCAAATGAAGCAGCAGCTGGTGCCTGAGACTCGGACACGCGGCTGTGCCGGTGCCCGGAGCGCTGTCAGGCAGTGCCGGGATCCCAGCTGTGCTTCTGCTCCCCAAAGTGAGGAATGGCAGCCCCAGGCTCAGAGCCAGTCAGAAAGCCAACCAAGGGAGAGCAGAGGGAGGGCACCCTTCCAGCCTCGCTTGGGCATGGCCGCAAAACAGCCCCTGCTTCTTCTTCCTCTGCCTGTGTTTGGGCTGTGCTGGTGGCAGAGCCAGCCAGGTTGTGCTCTGTGTTCCAAAGCCTGTTGGGAGCGGGCATGAAAAGCTCTGTGTGCACAGCAGAGAGACCTGGAAGGTGCTGGCAAGAGCATCCTGCAGGAACAGGGCCCTGGTCCCTGGCCAGGAACAGCCTGGTTTTGGTGCCGTGAGTGCAGGCAGGAGTTGGGGCAGGTGAAGAGGCAGTGGGCAGCTTGTGTTTGTAGAGGGCCTGGGGCTGCACCTCTGAACCTGCACCTGGAAACACACTTGGGGGAATAGGAGCTAGAGCTGGAGTGCCTGTCCTGAAAGGACCTGGAGTCATTCAGCCTTGCCAGCGTTTCTTAAGGGCGTGTTGGTGTTCCCCAGGAAAGTCACACATTTGGGAAAACACCTTTGGAGGAAAGGGGCTTGCTTCTCAAAGAAAGTGCTTCAAAGGGAGCTCCCAGTGAGGCACGTGTGAGTGTCCCCCTTTGGCTCTCTGTGCTCATTTCAATCCTTGAGGCCCATTGCACTTGGCAGAGGGGCAGGGAGAAGGCAGTGCAGAGCAGGTTTGGCATCTGCCTGAACCTGCAGAGACCAAGCCAAGCACCTGCAGCAGGATGTGCTACCCCCTTTGGAGAGAGGGTTAGCAGGAGCATCTCTGTCCAGCCATGAGCCCCAAAGCTCTCTGTGAGAGCTGTGAATTAAAAGTCCTTTACACACACACTTTTCACATCTTTCCTGTCTGCTGTGTTTCAACTCTTGGCAAAATGCATTTGCCTTCTGCTTGGTGGGAGCTGCTGTGGCCCAGGGCCAGCACAGAGCTGGGATGAGTGGGTGTCCTGGTTTAGAGCAAATTTGGGAGAGAATCCCCAAAGGTGCTCCGGTAGGAAAGCAAATTCAATTGGCCTCTCCCCCCAACCGGTCCAGGAGAAAATACCTCCTCTAGAGAAAAGTGGAAAAAACCTGTTTATTAAACAATAAAACCTAAACAATATCAATCAACAAAACTCCTTGCTGCTCTAAAAGAGATGACAAACTGAGAAATTCCCGTCCCCGGGTTGCAGCTCAGCTCACTCAGTCTCTGATCTGTCCCTTCAGCGCTGGAAATGCCGTGGGCCAGGCCTGACCTGGTGGCTACAGGTGCAGCTGCCGGTGCTCTGCTGGGTGTTCAGTCCAGAGCAGGTTTCAAGAGGTCCAAAGAAAAGGGAAAAAACCCACAGTCCAGGGAACTTCTTTGCCTCAGTTAGCTAAACTACCTAAAAGCAAGAGAGCTCTGTCCTGCTGTCTGTCCATCTGCAAACAATACAGTCCAGGAGCAGGAATGTGGAGGAGTGAGAGCAGTGTCTCAAAAAAACCTGTGCACTTCTCTCCCCCCTTCACTCTCTGCAACAAGTCTTAAAAGTGCAAAACTTATTTTTCAGCATAAACAGAACGAGACGATTTGGGGATAAAAGCATAATATAGTCAACCCAGGGCAAGGCGGCATAAGCTAGTTGTTCCACATCTGGACTTCCTTGAGTTCTTAAAAGCTGACCCAAGTGGGAGCACATCCATTGATCGTGTGTTCCCTACCAAGGCCACTTCCTTTGTAACTTCAACTTTGGCCAGACTTCTGTGCAGTAATGGACCATCTTGATTTGATCTAGGGTTTTTGTGGCCTCCTGAGAATCCCACTTGTCTAACAGCTGTCCAAGTGGGCTATCAAGGGGGACACCTCTCACTTTCTCCTTTCTTCTTAGGGAACCTCCCCCTTTAATAACGCATTTACCCATTTTTAGGCTAATAAACTAAAACTTCAAAGGTGCCCCTACCCAAATGAAAATATACTGATGGACAATACAAGTTCGTAAGCCACTAAAAATGTCTTCAGCTTTTCTTACCTAACTTATTTTACGTCGAATTAACACTTAAACACAAATCTTTTTATTGGTCTGAACTTATACTTTTCCCACTACCTTTACAGCTTTCACACATTCACTCTCACACAGGGAATAGGGTGTTGGAATAACAGATAGGGCTTACATGCTCTTCTCTCACTCACCCTCTTGCCCGAGCAAACACACTGCAGTCACACTGAGGTTGGCCCCTACAGCAGTCCCCTGCATCCGCTTGGGCCAAGGGGTCGGACCTCTGGGGGTTGGTCCTAGTGACCCAACCCCCTATGTACCCCCACACCTCACCTCACCACTGAGACTCTGGGCACACTTTGTGGAGCACAATGGAGTCCCTTGCACTAGGGTGCTCTCATTAGGTCCCAGGACCTTCCCTGCCTAGCTACCCGCCAAGCCAGACCTATGGTCCGATCCCTGGGCTAGAACCATCCTGTCCCTAGTGCCGTCTCCCTCCTGACTTTTTTATGCGGAGGTAGGAGGATACAGGAGACTCCACAGGGTTACCCAGGGGTATCCCTTCCCTGTTATCGGGATCAACCCAAACGGGGCCCGACCCCTTTGCCTTCCACCACATATGGCTTGGCTACCCCTCCCCTAGCAGAGTAGCCTCAGTGAAAGGGATGATTGGGTGTATGTGTGGCACCCGCCTTGCCCCCAGTGCTGACTCCCCACCCCTGTGCTCTCGGGCTGTGAGTTTACGGCCCCCTCCCTGGGACCACGACAGCACACCACCTACGATACAACTAGCCCAGTCCTGGGAAGCAGGGACCTTCGTGGGCTTTCGGTATTGGCAGTGTCTGGGGACACCCTGTAAACCCCAGTACGGTCTCCCAGCACCTCCAGGGATGTGCATGACTCACATCCTGACTAAGGCTCTCTATGTGCCCGGATCTGCCTAGGCTGCTACAGCCTTACCAAGGGAGGCCTAGCCCTAATGCATGCAACTCGCAACCAACTATCCCCTGCATGCCCGGGGGGGCCCTCTTAGTCCCCAGGAGATGCCTCACTCATCAATTTCTTTCACTTCCCCCTGTTCCCGGCCAGCCCCCTCGCGGGGGTCAGGAACCGCGGTACTAGGTGTCTACACTCACTTCGCGGGGTCCAAGCGGCTGGTCCTCATCTCACCCACACACCATTTGCACACCTCCTACGCCCGCCACCAGGGTCAGTACTCCACTGGCGTTGATCGGTGTTGCTGATCCCAGGCTGATCTCTTCAGTCCAGGTAGCCAGCTGTCCTGGAGGTCCAGGGCAGGCGGTTGTCCCATTCCTGGTATCCTCTTCCGGCATGGCTATCCTGGACTAGTCCTCAGCTGAAATAAATGGGCAAGGAGAGACCAGCTCCTTTTGGACACCTTTATTGAGTGATCAGCTCTGGATGGGGGCCCAGGGGGTCGCAAACACCGCCATTGCTCCCTTTGGCGACGCAGAGGAGGAGGCAGACAGTTTTGCTCCACAGAAGACCTGGGGCTTCCATCCTCATGGGCGTGCCTAGGAAGTCGCTTTTTGGCTCATTGTCTAGGGTCCTCATTCTTGACCCAGTTCCAGTCAGGTCACGGTGACATCTAAAACCTTGCTGGTGGAGTGGGAGAACTTTTTGCTAGTAGGACCTGTTGCTTAGTTCCTTAAATCTTTGGCTAGCTCGTTGTTTTTACGGTCTTTAGTTGGATTTTCTTGACTGCCTCTTAGTTTACATATTTTCCCGAGGATGTTACCTGGCGCCATTTTGGGGAGCAGCGGAGTCAGTACCTGACAGATGCAACAAGGGTACCTGTAAGGTAAAGGGATTAACACTGGGGGTAACTTAAAGGCTTAATATTTAACAACAATTTAATTAACACAATTAACTTATTACAATTTCAGATTAACATTAACAGCTCTAATTATATTAACTTATGAACTTGTTCATAACAGCCAGTACTGCTGTGGCTGAAGTGCAAACACCCCGGGCGAGGGAGCGACCCCGCCGTCGCCGCTGCCTTGGCCTGAGCCCTTCTCCAGCCTGGACAAGGCGCCGCAGCGGGCAGCGGCCGCCCCTCAGCCCTCGGTCCCGGCCCCGGCGGGCGGGGAGCCCTGGGCAGCACCCTTGCAGCAGCAGGGACCGAGCCCTGGCACCGGCTCTGGCCCCGTGGCGCCGCAGGGCCGAGGGGGACACGGGCAGGGCGCTTGGCACCATCACCCCCAGGCCCGAGGCCCCTCTGGAGCCTGGCCCAGGGCTCGCCCCTGCCTCCTCCAAGGCCCTGCTGGGCTCGGGCTGTTGCTCAGCACTGGGTGCAGCTCTTGTGCTCACCCCGAGCGGGGTTTGTTTGCAGCCTGGGGTGCCTCGGAGCACTCAGGAAATGGCACTGCAAGGGCAGTGTTGATCAGCCTGGTGCTTCCTTTGTGCTGTGCCTTACACCGCTCTTTTGTTTGGTTCTGCTTTTAGAGCCTGCCTGCGAAGAGAAGCCCTCCAGAAGAGCGGAGGCTGCTGAAACCTCCAACATCCTCACCCTAAGCAAGGGATGGAACAGCACAGACTGCTTCAAAGATGCCAGCTGGTCTCAGGTCAGAGAGAAAGCCAAAAGTGTTTCTCTTGGTATTTGGTGGTCCATGTCTGTATAAAGGAATGCTCTAAAATGTCAGCTTTCAAGAAAATGTACTAGGCTGATGTTTCCTGGTTTCCTGAGTCTGATGTGCTGGTGAGAGACTTTTAAACCCAGCCTTCTCCTGACCTCTCTGCTGTTGCAGTTCCATGGACAGAGGCTGTTGTCTTTTACCCCTTCCCATGGGCAGGCCAGTGTTCAGCCATCTGCAGGACAACAGGGCCCCATCCCACATCACTGTGACCTGGCAAGGCAAAATCCATACCTTCAAATGTCCCCCCTTGCTCCTTCTTGCCAGACATTTGACCCTGGCACTGGGGTTTGTTGCTGGTTGCTGTAGGAAAAGGGAAAACCCTGTGGCATTTTGGGGCACATGGAGCCAAGGAAACCCCTGTGACACTCTGGGGACTGATGGAACCAAGGGTCTTTTGTGACACAGCGGGGCCCTGTGGAACCAAGGGGCCATGGTGACACCTGGAGCTAAGGATACCATTGTGGAGTACAGAACCTCATGGAACCAAAAGTCCATTGCCACAGAGCAAGGCCTCATAGAACCATGGAGTGCAAAGGTCTAAAACATTTCCTGCACAGTTCTGCCTTGGGTAAGGGAAGTATTATTGTGGCAGCTTGCTCTTGGCACACACTTGAGGAGTGTGTCTGTTTTCAGTGGGGAAACTCAGGAGTTTCAGATTGCTTCAAAAAACCCAAAAAGGGAAAACCCCTCTTAGGCTGAGTGCAGCCAGCTCTGAAGCACAGCAGGTCCCAGGGGAGTGAGGACAGACAGGATGGGGCTGGGGAATGTGGAGCAAGGTTGTCCACACTGGGTCGGAGCTCAAGGCACAGCTTCTGTGAGCAGGCCAGAGCTGCTGAGGAGTGACTCTGGATCAATATCAATCACAGAATGCTGCAATTGTCTCTGTTCCAAAGAGAGCAGTAATAAAACACACCCTTTAAAATAGGAGTGCATATTATTTATAAGCTCTTTGAAATATTTCTCCATAACTGGAGCAGGAGACCTAGAAACCTAGGAGAGCCAAGGACACTGTTGCAGCTTCAGGCCCAAAAAGTGCAAACAGTGAATTGAGGAGAGCAGACTGGGAGGATGGGACTTCATAACCTGAAGCTGTAATTGGATAATTAACCCCAATATGTAAATGGACCAAAACGCATAAAAGTGTGAAAATGTGCGACTGTCATCCATCTTGGGTGTACCCCCAGCTGGGCTCTTGTACTGCCCCAGGTGTATCCTTTGAAGGCCTTTTTATAAATCCCTACTTTATTCCTGTGACACTGTCCAGCCTCTGTTCTAGGCAGCCTCTCAAGGCATCAAGGCCTGGCTGGCTGGGACACCTGGGGGCCACCTGACAGGTCCAGCTGACCCTGGCATGTCGAGGGCTGCTGCTCATCAGCCCCTGGAGCACTGGGGCTCTGTGCTCTCCTTTCTGTGGAAAGAACTCTCCTTCTCCTGCAGGTGCCCGTGGCCAAAATTGGGATTCCTCCTCCAGATTTCCATCTATGCAAAGATTTTTCTCAGATGAAATCTGCCAGGACAGACAGATCTGGCTGGCTTGGCCACCTGGGGGCCACCTCTCATCTGCCTTTGAAACACTGGGGCTTTGTGCTTTCCATCCTAATGAAAAGAACTCTGCTTCCTGTCCAGGTGCCCACAGCCAAAACTGAGATTCCACCTCCAAAACTCCCACCATCCAAGGATTTCCCCCAGATGAAAGGTGCCAGGAGAGACAGATCAGGCTCTCTTGGCCCATGGGTGGTCACCTCTTGTGTTCTTCCAAGAAACTTGGACTTTGCACTTTTCTTTCTTATGGAAAAACCATCCATCTCTGCCAGGTGCCAAGGGGCCATTGTGACACCTCAGGGCCTCACGGAAGCAAGGGAGCCACTGAGACATTGTGGGGGCCCATGGAATGAGGGGAACATGGAACAGCTCTGGCTGATTTGGCCTCCCAGAGGGGACCTGACAGGTCTGACTGATCTCAGAATGTCAAGGGCTGCTTCTCATCTGCCCACGAAACACTGGGGCTCGGCTCCATGCTTTCCTTCCTATGGAAAAGAACTGTCTCTCTTTTCAGATGCCCATGGACAAAATTTGTACTTCCCCCTAAAAAATTTCCTGTGTGCAAGGGTATCTCTCAGAGAAAAACCTGCCAGGTCTGGCTGGCCTTGGCCTCTGGTAGTCACATCTCATCTGCCTCAGAAGCACCAAGGTCGTGCAGCAGCTGCAAGACAGCCCTGCCAGAGCCAACTTGGGCAGCACTTTGGCCATGGCTGCTGGCCTTGGGCCTGAGGCCACGAGGGGACAAGTGACCCTTGCAGGCCTGGGGCCTCATTGCCTCCTTGTCCCTGCTCAGCAGCCTGGCAGGGGCCGCCCCATGCTCCTGCCCTTGGCATTGCCCATCCCCACATGCCAGTGCCCATCCCGGGAAGAGCCCTGAGCAAGGAGGGAGGGACAGGATCTGCCTGGCCAGGGGCTGGGGCTCAGGCCATGGCCCTTTGCATTCCTGAAACACATCCAGGTTTGCTCAGCACCAAAGACACCTTTGCCTTTGTTTGCCAAAGACACCTCTGCCGTTTGTCCCCAGCTGTCATCACTGCCTCCAGTGTTCTGCTCTAACTGGAACCTGGAGACACTTTCCCAGTCGTGTTCCTCAGTGGGACCCGTTAAAACTTCAAGAAACTTCAGAGATTCAATTTAATTTTGAGTTCTTGAGAAGTTTTTTGCACACTCTCTCAGGGACTGAATCTGATGTAAACAACACCAAAGTCCCAAGAGGCTCATTAAAGTCCTTGTGCTGTGTCTGTGCTGCTGAGCTTTAAAGGAACAGCTCTTCCAGGACCAGCTCCTCTCCCAGTCCAGCAGGGCTGAGGGCTCTGCCTGCAGGCACTGAGGGGACAGGAGCCAGGCAGAGACAGCTGAAGGCAATCAGGATTGGGCAGACATTGAGCTGAGGCTTCACTTGGGGAAAGATCTTCACAGCCCTGTGCATGGTGAGTGTGTGGGTGCAGGGCAATGTCCCCTGTGCTCCTGGAGGCATCTCCTGAAGCAGCAGACCGGGGCTGCCCTGGGCACCGTCAGAGGGACAGGGCAGGACGGCTCCTGCTGCCAGGGACGGCTGCAGGGGCTGAAGCTGGGGCTGCAGCCAGGGCTGCCCAGGGCTGTCCTGCAGAGCAGCTCCTGCAGCCCTCAGGGCTCTTGGCCAGCCCAGGGCATGTGCCACCTGCCAGGGACAGCTCTCAGCCTGCTTGAGAGCTCCCATGGACGCTGCAGGGGAGAAGTTGGAGGGGGAAGGAGCCACCCCCATCAGGGCAGATTCCTCCTGCTCTGGAGATGGTGCTGCATGGCCAGGGCTGCTCTCAGCTTTCTCCTCAAGGGAAGGGAAAGGGGCTGTCAGCTTTGGCTGTGTCACTGAGACTCCTGCACTGTCACCCTGGGCATCAGCAGATGTGCCTCAGATCTCCCTCAGAAAGTGCCTTCTCAGCCTCCTCTCCCTACAGACAGCAGCAGCAGCCCCTTGGCTTGCAGCATCTCTGTTTGTCTGCCCTGCCCTTAAGGCCCTGCTGCCAGGGAGATGCTCCTGGGAAGTGCCCTGTGCTGGGAGGGGTCTGCAGGGCAGAGCTGAGCCCCCAGGGCTGGGCTGGGCTCTGGCAGCACTGGCAGGGACAAGGCTTGGATAGAGAGAAACAGCTCCCAGTATGCACAACTCCAGGCATCAGAGAGCCAGACAAACCCTTGGTATCCCTCCCTGTCCAGCTGCACAGGGAGAGAGCAAAGGGTTTGCATAAAATTATTTTTAAACTGGAGAATTCAAAAAGTCCCTTTTATTTTTCAAGAAAGTTTTAAATGCAGGCACCCTGAAAGAGGGGAGTTTTAATGATCAAAGGATCCTGTGTGGGGACTAGCAATGACTACACTGGGGCACAGGGAGCCCTGTTGTCCCTCAGGTCTCCCCAGTGTTCAGGGTGTGAGCAATGGTAAAGATGAGGCAGGAACTCAGCAGCACAAACTCAAAATCAAAAAACTTTAGCAAAATTCTCTCACAGGAAGAGAAGTGATTTTGCAGAGACACCAAATAAAGGATACAGGATTGACTCTAAGAAATTGGTTGCATTTGTCAATGTCTTCTTTCAACAGTCCACGATGCCCAGAGTGGAGGAATGTCCAACAGCAGCTCCATCAGGCACTTCCTCCTGCTGGCATTGGCAGACACGCGGCAGCTGCAGCTCCTGCACTTCTGCCTCTTGCTGGGCATCTCCCTGGCTGCCCTCCTGGGCAACGGCCTCATCATCAGCGCCGTAGCCTGCAGCCACCACCTGCACACGCCCATGTTCTTCTTCCTGCTCAACCTGGCCATCACTGACCTGGGTATGATCTGCACCACTGTCCCCAAAGCCATGCACAATTCCCTCTGGGACACCAGGATCATCTTCTACACAGGATGTGCTGCACAGGTATTTTTCTTTCTCTTTTTTATGGGAGCAGAATTTTCCTTTCTCACTGTCATGTGCTACGACCGCTACGTGTCCATCTGCAAACCCCTGCACTACGGGACCCTCCTGGGCAGCAGAGCTTGTGCCCACATGGCAGCAGCTGCCTGGGCCAGTGGATTTCTTCTTGCTCTGCTGCACACGGCCAGTACATTTTCCCTGCCTCTGTGCCATGGCACTGCCCTGGGCCAGTTCTTCTGTGAAATCCCACAGATCCTCAAGCTCTCCTGCTCAGACTCCAAACTCAGGGAACTTGGGCTCATTGTGGTTGGCGCATCCTTAGCTTTTGGTTGTTTTGTGTTCATTGTTTTCTCCTATGTGCAGATCTTCAGGGTTGTGCTGAGGATCCCCTCTGAGCAGGGACGGCACAAAGCCTTTTCCACCTGCCTCCCTCACCTGACTGTGGTCTCCCTGTTTATCAGCACTGCAGTATTTGCCTACCTGAAGCCCCCCTCCATGTCCTCCCCATCCCTGGATCTGGCAGTGTCAGTTCTGTACTCGGTGGTGCCTCCAGCCCTGAACCCCCTCATCTACAGCCTGAGGAACCAGGAGCTCAAGGCTGCCCTGAAGAAAATGATGACTGGATGATTTCTGAAGCAACCAATTCCCTGTTTCCTTCTGCATAGTTTTTGGAATGGAACTCATGACAGGCCTAACAGGTACCAGGTCTTTGGTACTGTTCAATGGGGTTTTCTCTCATAAAAATATCATCAATAAAACTTTTTATTCACCCCCAGCTAATTCACTGTCTGCCTCTTGAATTTGACTCAGAAGTTCTGTAAACCAGGGTTTGGGCTATCACTACATTTGAAGAAAATAAACTACCTTGCAGTGCCTGTTTCATCTGGGATCCCAACTCTGAGACCTGCATTATGTTAAAGGGGAGAAGTGGAAAAGAGTCCCAGCAGAGCAGCACGGCCAGGGAGCAGCAGGAATTGGTCCTTTCAGAGCTGCTCTGCTTAACTCCAGCCTCTCCTTCCCAGCCCTGCTGTGGGTGCAAGGCCAGAGTGCTCTGGCAGCTCAGTCCCTGCCCTGCTGCATGTCCGTGCTGTGAGCTCAGGCAGGGCCAGGCCATGGGCACTGCTGGGACACAGCTGGGCTCCAGCACAGCAGCTCCATCAGCAAAGGGCGTCTCCTGAGGGCAGGGCAGGGAGGCTTCGCTCTCCTCCAGAGCTGCTGTCAGAAATGTGCCCCAGGAATGCCCTGGCACAGCAGAGCCCAGGGCCTGGGGCGGGGGGGGACTGTGCAGGGGGGGCTCACAGCAGTGTCCTGGCACAGCCAGAGCTCCTGGCATGGACCTGAGGCAGCAGCAGAGCAGGGCCTGGGCTGTGTCTTTGTTCTGGGACAGCCTGGGAAGGTGCCCCAGGGCAATTGTCCCACACCAGCCCCTGCAACCACCATTGCCAGCACTGGCCTCTGCCCACCTGCAGGAGGTTGTTTGTCCTTGCATGGAGGTGTGGGAAATGATGCCCCCTTCCAAAAAAATTAGGAAGTTAATTAAAACCTTATCAAAAATACAACAGAATACTGCATAGAGAAAATATTACAGCACTGGGAGCAAAGGATTTTTCCCACAATGTGCTCCTCCACACAATAGAGATTTTGTCTTTTAACCCTTTAGCCTCTCCCAAAGCTCTGTCCACTGACTCCTTCTATGCTGCCCAGCAAAACATAATTGGGCAATATGACTGAGTTGGATAAATTTTTCTTCCCATCAGGTGCCAACCAAGCCACAAGAAAAGGCAGAAAAAACTTATGCATCAGAAGAAAGGCAATTCAACAGGGAAAAATCCAAACCCAACCATAAAAACCCATTCCAAACACAACCAAAAAAACCAGAGCAAGACCCACCCACAACAATACAAAACCCCCACAAACAAACCAACCACAAAAAGCAAGGACCACAAACAGAAGAAAAGCAAATTCAGATTAAATCTCCCATCAGCAGAAAGCATTTAATCACCTTGTGGCCGGAGATGATTCTGTATGTGTTGGTGCTGTTATGAAAGAAAAATGTCTTAAAAAAGAAATTAATCCCCTATCTCCCTTGTCCCCTCGCTTCTCTCAGTTGATTGCTGAACATGGTGTGACATGGAGTGGAACATCCCTTGGGTCAGTCCAGCCCAGCTGTCCCATCCCTGTTCCCCAGGAACACTTGCCCACCCCAGGCCCATAGGTTGGAGGGGGTTGCAGACGCCTCATGCGGGGCGAGCACTGAGACAAGGACAGGAGAACAGAACATTTACTCTTGTCAAGGACAGTAGAACAGAACTTGGAGAAACTGATTAAGGATGTGCCTCTGGCAAACAGAAGTCACACAAAATGCAAACAGGATGCCAACTCAGCTCTGCAAGGTTGACAAATCAGAAGTTATGCAAAACAATAATATTGCCCTTACTCAAAAGGAGGGTGTTGGGGAGGATGAAACAAGAAAGCCTTATAAATATGACTGCCTGGCAAAAGATTTTGAGAATATAGAAACTATAAGTGAGATTGAAATGAAAACAATGTTTGAGATCCCTTAGTTGCTGAACAATGGGAAAACAATGATGTGGCCAGCTGAATGTAATCCCCCCTGGAGGAAACAATTCCCTCTGCAAGCAGGCAGAGCCAAGAGTCAGAGCAGACCCTGCAGCTTGGCAGATGGGGTCCAAAGAGTATGATTTAGGGTTTAAAATGTAAACAGAGTATGCTAATGTAGTGATTCTTATAGGTTGTATGGAAATGCGATAGGATTTGCATGCTGTAGTAGATTGGTTAGTGAGAATCTGAATATTCAACACAGAAGATGATTTGTTGTATTGTAACGGGAACTTCGGTCTCTTTTTCACTCTCTTTTCACCCTCTCTTTTTGTCTAGCACTCTCTCTCTTATCGTGCTCTTCTTGGCTCCCTTTTATCTCTTTTTCTCTTTGTCTTCTCCTCTGACCTTCTTCACCTCCTCCTTTCTACATGCCCTTTGCTTTTAAGCTTTTGTCTTTAACTCTCTTACACTCTAAGCTTCTCTTCTCTCGGGCCTGCTCCGAGCTGTGACTGGCAGCTCTCAGCAGGGCCTTTCACCCATGCCCTTTGCAATAAACTGCAAGTTATACAACTTAGCTTCAAAGAGATCTCGTCTCTATCCGTCCCAACCATGCGACAGTTGCAGACATCTCTTCATTAAAATCCTTTCATTAGGATTTCTCCAGCTGAAGCTGAGAAGTTTCAGCAACAAGATGTAAACAATGGTTGGTTATCTGCTGCTGTCGAATGCAACAGGTCCACCTGTGATTGGCCCATCTTGGATGTTTATAATTAATGGCCAATCAAGGACGGAGCTCTCTCGGACAGAGTCCAGGAGACCTGCTTTGTTGTTCATTCTTTTCTATTCTTAGCTAGCTGTCTCAGGAATCTTTTGCTTTCTATTTCTTTTTAGTATAGTCTTAATGTAACATATATCATAAAATAATAAATCAAGCCTTCTGATCATGGAGTCAACATTCTCGTCTCTTCATCCTGAAAACCCTTGTGACCACGGTCACAGTGTGACCACCCGCCACTCCTACAGGAGGGGTCAAAGAACAGCCACAAAAAGGACACCGGATGTTGAAGACAAAACCCAAAGAACCATAAAAGGATTTGTCATAAGGGATGCAACTACATCAAATAAATTCAAAGGAAGTGGGGATAGCTAATGGATACATAATTAGTGTGTGTGATAAAAGCTCTGTTCATTCGATGCTTAATGCACTCGAATGGAGGAAGGATGGCCCAAGTGACCACCATGCTGTAATAAAGAATACCTGCTTTAATTCTCAAAACTGTGTTCAAAAGTTTCTATCCAGCATATTTCAGTATCAGTGGTGTCCTTGACTCCATTATGCCCCACAGTTTCACAACAGCCCCTTGATTCCATCAGGCCCTGCTGTAGAACAATGGACCCTTGGTTCCATTGGATTCTGCACTGTCAAAATGGCCTCCTTGGTTCTGCACTGCCACAATGCTCTCCTTGGTTCCACAAGGTCTTGGTGTGTCACAACAGCCCCTTGGTTCCATGAACTGCCACAGTGTCACCCTGGTCTCTTGGATCTGCGGTGTCACAATGGACAATTGATCACAAGCAGCCCCGCTGTGTCACCATGAATATTTTAGTTCCACAGGGCCCCACAGTGTCACAACGGCCCCTTGGTTCCACGAGGTTCCACAGCATCACCTTGGTCTCCTTGGATCTGCAGAATCTCTGTGGACCCTTGGTTCCATGTGGCCCTGCTGTGTCACAGTGGTTCCTCAGTTCCATGAAGCCCCACTGCATAACAATGGAATCTTGGTCCCGTGAGGTTCTGTACTGTCATAATGGTCTCCTTGGTTCTGGAGTGTAACAATGGACTCTTGGTTCCATGAGGTTCCATGACGTCACAATGGTCTCCTTGGTCCCATGAGGTTCCATCATGTCACAATGGTCTCCTTGGTTCCACGAGATTCCATGATGTCACAATGGTCTCCTTGGTCCCATGAGGTTCCATGATGTCACAATGGTCTCCATGGCTCCACAAGGTTCCATGATGTCACAATGGTCTCCCTGGTTCCACAAGGTTCCGGGATGTCACAATGGTCTCCTTGGTTCCACAAGGCCTTGCTTTGTCACAATGGACCCATGGTTCCATGAGCTTCCATTGTGTCACCATGGTCTCCTCAGATCCTCAATGTCACAATGGACAATTGGCTCCATGGCCCCTGCTGTGTCACAATAAACCCTTAGTGCCATGAGGCTCTGTGGTGTCACAATGGTCTGCCTAGTTCAACGAGGCCCTGGAGTGTCACAATGGCTGCCTGGTTCCATGAACTTCCATAGCATCAACAATGGTCTCCTTGTTTCTGCAGTGTCATAATGGACCCTGGTTCCATGAGGTCCCTAAATGTCACTGGTCTCCTGCGTTCCATGTGGCCCTGCTGTGTCACCATGGCCCCTTGGTTCCATGAGTTTCTGTACTGTCAGCAATGGTTTCATGATGCCCGGTGGTGTCACAATGGCCTCGTTGATTCTGCACTTTAAGAATCTCCCCTTGGTCCCCAGGAACCCCACAGTGTCACTACCGTGCCCTTGGTTCCATGAGACTTTGCTGTGTCACAATGCTGCTTTGTTTCCACAAGGCACCATGCGTCATAGGAACCATGGTCTCCATGGTTCCATGAGGCTTTGCTGTGTCACAATGGCCTCCCTGGTTCCATGATGCCCCATAGCACAGCAATGGTCTCCTTGGTTCCATGGTGTCAGAAAGGCTCCTTTGTCCCATGGAGTCCCACAGTGTCACTGTGATCTCCTTGGTTCCATGAGGCTCTGTTGTGCTACAATGGCCCCTTGGTTCCAATGGGTTCCGAAGGTTCATAATGGTGTCCATGGTTCCATGAGGCCCCACAATATCCCAATGGACCCTTGGTTCCAAGGGGACTCGCAGTGTCACAATGCTACCTTAGTTCAACAAGGTCCTGCACGGTCATAGTGGCCCCTTGGTTCCATGAGGCAAACCAGAATCAGAATGGCCCCTTGGTTCCATGGAGCACCACAGTGTTGCAATGGTCCCATTGGTTCCATGGAGCACCACAGTGTCACCATGGTCTCATTGGTTCCATGGAGCACCACAGTGTCACCATGGTCCCAGTGGTTCCATAGAGCATCCCAGTGTAACAATGGACCTTTGGTTCCATGAGGTTCCACTGCATCACAATAGTCTTTGGTTCCATGAGGTTCCTCAGTGTCTCAATGGCCCCTTGGCTCCATGTGGCCCTGCCGTGTCACAGTGGCAGGTGGTTCCATGAGGCCCCACAGTGTCAAAATGGTCTCCTTGGTTCTGTGAAATGCTACAGAGCCACAATGGACCTTTGGTTCCATGAGCTTTTGCACTGTCAACAATGATCTGAGTTCCACAATGTCCCCATGGATCCTTTGTTCCATGAGGTTCTACAGCACAGCATGATCCCCTTGATTCCAGAACATTCTGCAGTGTCACAATGGACCATTGGTTCCATGCAGCCCCAAACTCTCTCACTGACCCCATGGCTCCATGAGCTTCCATACTGTCAGCACTGGTCTCCTGGGTTCCATGAGGCCTTGCTCTGGTACAATGGACTTTTGGTTCCATGGGGTTCCACTGCATCACAATGGACCTTTTGTTCCATGAGGTTCCAAGTGTCACAGCTGAATCCTTGGTTCTGTGAGCCGCTGCTGTCACCAAATGTCCAAAATATCAGAATAAGACTTCTGAACACCAATTTGGTGTTTAAGAGAGCATCATTTATTCAGACCTGAGGTGCAGTGGGTGATAACTCCTTACGTGGACATGTGATTCTATGAGTGTATCACTTATATACAATCACTATCTGTATATTAAAATTTACCCATTACCGTAAAACCCACCCCAAGTTCTCAGATTCAGTCCTTGCTTTTTCTATCACTGCATTTTTGAGCCAGATGTCTTCATCTTGCCTTCCAACCATTCCTGATGGGAAAGTAGCCCCTGAATGCCTTGTTTCTCTGCTGAAAGTTCACAGGCATGGTAAAAACTGAATGAACCCTTTTGGTATCAGCCCAAGGCTTTGTGTGCCAGGCAGAGGCAGGCAGGAGGCAGAGCTGTCAGCAAAGGAAGGGCCCAGCCAGGTGGGGCAGCCGGGGGATGCCGACAGCCTGCAGGGACAGAGGTGCAGGGCAGGGACACCGTGGGACAGCCTGGGCTGCACAGGGCACAGGGATGGGCAGCAGCTGCAAGACAGCCCTGACAGAGCCAACTTGGGCAGCACTTTGGCCATGGCTGCTGGCCCTGGGCCTGAGGCCATGAGGGGACAAGTGACCCTTGCAGGCCTGGGGCCTCATTGCCTCCTTGTCCCTGCTCAGCAGCCTGGCAGGGGCCGCCCCATGCTCCTGCCCTTGGCATTGCCCATCCCCACATGCCAGTGCCCATCCCAGGAAGAGCCCTGAGCAAGGAGGGAGGGACAGGATCTTCCTGGCCTGGGGCTCAGGCCTTGGCCCTTTGCATTCCTGAAACACATCCAGGTGTGCTCAGCACCAGAGACACCTTTGCCTTGCTTGTCCCCAGTTGCCATACTGCCTCCAGTGTTCTGCTCTACCTGGAACCTGGGGATGCTTTCATGCGAGTTGTATCCCTCAGACCCATTTAAAGCTAAAGAAAGTTTGGACTTTGAATCTGATGTTGAGTTCTTGAGAAGTTCTTTGAGCCCTCTCTGAGGGACTGAGTCTGATGCAAAGAGCACCAAAGCCCCAGAGGGTCATTAAAGTCCTGGTGCTGTGTCTGTGCTGCTGAGCTGGGCCAGGCTCCTGGCCCAGAGGCAGCTCCTGGCAAGGGCAGCGCTGCAGAGAGACAGCTCTGGCCAGGAGCAGCTCCTGTGCACAGCCCAGCAGGGCTGGGGCACTGCCAGGGCCCCTCAGGGACACCAGCGGGGCACAGACAGAGCTCACAGGGGCTCAGCACTGGCAGGGGCTGGGGGATGGCCCAGAGGGGGCTGTGTCACAGCAGCTCCTCTGTGGCTGTGTCCCAGAGGCACAGAGCAGCTGGGATGTCAGCAAGGGGCTGTGTGACAGCACAGAGTGGGCTGTGTGAGGGCACAGATTGGGCTATGGCATCACAGTTTGTTGTGTGAGGTCACTGAGCAGCTACAGCATCATAGAGGAGCATCAGGGAGCAGAATGGGCCCCGTGTTGTCCAGGAGGAGGCAGTCAGAGAACTGCTGAGCTGCTTAGATGTTCATAAATCCCTGGGAGCAGATGGGATCCACCCCAGGGTGATGAGGGAGCTGGCAGCTGAGCTTGCCAAGCCAGTCTCCATCATTTCCCAGCAGTCCTGGCTCACTGGTGAGGTTCCAGATGACTGGAAGCTGGCCAATGTGACGCCCATTCACAACAAGGGTGGGAAGGAGGATCCTGGTAATTGTAGGCCAGTCAGCCTGACCTCAGTACCCGGTAAGGCAATGGGACAGTTTCTAGTGAGTGTCATCACCCAGCACTTCCAGGATGGCCAGGGTATCAGAGCCAGCCAGCAGGGGTTTAGGAGGGGTAGGTCGTGCTTGACCAACCTGGACTCCTTCTATGACCAGGTGACCCTGCTGGTGGATGCAGGAAAGGCTGTGGATGTTGTGTGCCTGGACTCCAGCCCAGCCTTTGGCACTGTCTCCCACAGCACACTCCTGGAGAAGCTGCAGCCCAGGCTGGGACAGGAGCACTCTGTGCTGGGCTCAGAACTGGCTGGATGGGCCCAGAGAGTGGTGGTGAATGGTGCTGCATCCAGCTGGCAGCCAGGCACCAGGGGTGTCCCTCAGGGCTCTGTGCTGGGGCCAGCTCTGTTCGATATTTTTATTGCCAATGTGGATGAGGGAAATGAGTCTTTCATTAATAAATCTGCAGATGTCACTAAGCTGGCAGTGTGTGTCCATCTGCTGGAAGGTAGGAGGGCTCTGCATGGAGACCTGGAATGGTTGGAGGGATGGACAGAGTCCAGTGAGATGAAGTTAATTAAGTCCAAGTGCCAAGTCCTGCATTTTGGCCACAATAACCCCCTGCAAGGCCAGAGGCTGGGGACGGTGTGGCTCGACAGTGCCAGGCAGAAAGGGACCCGGGGGTGCTGGTTGGCAGCTGGCTGGACATGAGCCAGCAGTGTGCCCTGGTGGCCAAGAGGGCCAAGGGCTCCTGGCCTGGCTCAGGAATAGTGTGGCCAGCAGGAGCAGGGAGATCATTCTCCACCTGCACCTGGCTCTGGTGTACTTGGCATTCTTGCCCTCTACTGGCACCGTACCTTGAGTGCTGTGTCCAGTTCTGGGTGCCCCAACTTAGGAGAGACATGGAGCGGCTGGAGTGTGTCCAGAGAAGGGCAGCAAGGCTGGTGAGGGGTCTGGAACACAAATCCTGTGAGGAGCAGCTGAGGGAGCTGGGGTTGTTCAGTCTGGAGAAAAGGAGGCTCAGAGGTGACCTTACCACTCCCCACACCTTCCTGAAAGGAGGTTGTAGTCAGGTGGGGGTCAGTCTCTTTCTCCAGGCAGAAACTGACAGATCCAGAGGACACAATCTTAAGCTGTGCCAAGGGAAATACAGGTTGGATATTAGGAAGAAGGGTTTTCACAGAAAGTGTGATAAAGTCCTGGATTAGTTTGCCTGGGGAGGTAATGCAGTCATCATCTCTGGATGATGTATTTAAAAAAGGACTGGATGGAGCACTCGGTGCCATGGTTTAGTTGAGGTGTTAGGGCATGGGTGGGGACTTGATGATCTTGAAGGTCTCTTCCAACCCAGTAATTCTCTGATTCTGTGATTTGATGATCCCAATGGGCCCTGCCAGCTCAGCCCCTTCTGCAATTCTCATCCTTTGGCTCAACCATTGTGTTCCCTCAAGATGCTGGCAGAGCTGTTGGGGACAGGACAGGAGTGGGGCAGCCCCAGCGTTCCCTGTGTGTGACACCCCAGCAGTGACAGCCCCAGCGTTCCCTGTGTGTGACACCCCAGCAGTGACAGCCCCAGCGTTCCCTGTGTGTGACACCCCAGCAGTGACAGCCCCAGCGTTCCCCTGTGTGTGTGTGACACCCCAGCAGTGACAGCCCCAGCGTTCCCTGTGTGTGTGTGACACCCCAGCAGTGACAGCCCCAGCGTTGCCCTGTGTGTGACATCGCAGCAGTGACAGCCCCAGCGTTCCCTGTCTGTGTGTGACACCCCAGCAGTGACAGCCCCAGCGTTCCCTGTCTGTGTGTGACACCCCAGCAGTGACAGCCCCAGCGTTCCCTGTCTGTGTGTGACACCCCAGCAGTGACAGCCCCAGCGTTCCCTGTGTGTGACACCCCAGCAGTGACAGCCCCAGTGTTCCCTCCCTGCAGTCGCTCCAAGGGAAGCGCCCAGAGCAGTGTCCAGTCCATGGAACTGAGCGGCCACTGCCCACCCCGGCCGGGGCTGATGTGGATTCCTCTGCACACAGCTCAGGGAAGGTCCCCCTGGCCACCTGCACAGTGCCACAGACAAGTGTCAGACACAGTGACAGAGCTCTGCCCAGAGCTGACAGGGGGAGTTCATTAAAAAAGAAACCAAGAAATCAAAGAAAACTAACAAAAACCAAACAAAACCATACCAAAAAAAACCAAAAAAAAACCAAAAAAAAAACCAAACAAAAAATCCCCAAACCAAACTGCCAATAAACAAAACAAACTACCAAGAAACAAACCAAACAAACAAGAAAAAAAAAACCAAACAAAAAAACCCCAAAATCCAAAATACTAAACAAACAAATCAGAACGAAGAACAAAAAACCAAACCAAACAAAAAAAATTCCAAAACAAAACAAGAAAACAAGAACTCCTCCCAGCAGAGCTGTTCCATCCTTCACTTGTCACACCTGCACTCACACAAGACCTGGGGCTGCAAACAATGAGGATTCCTTGGACACATTTGCAGGAAAAGCAGGTTTAGGACAGGCTCTCAGCAGAACTGTTCTCAGCTGAGCCAAAAAGGCCCCTTTGGCAGCTGCAGGGCCATTGGAAATGCAGAGCCTCAATCCACAGGGCAGAAAAGGGCTCTGAGTTCCCCTCCCCTGACACCAAACCCTGTTCCCAGGCTGCTTCACACTCAGGATTCTCCTGGAGGGCTGCGCAGAGCTGAGAGTGGGCTCTGGCTTCTCCGGGTTGTGTGTCCTAAAGCTGCCTGGGAGAAGGAATTTCGGGTCAGCTCTGCTGGCACAATCCCTCCTGGCGCAGGGCACAGCGCCGGGAAGGGCTTTGGGTGCCGAGGCTTTGCTGCAGCCAAGGAAAGCTCCTGGCTCAGGGTCACCTTTGCTGCTCAGCTGGAGCCCCGAGTGCCCCAGCAGCAGCAGCAGCAGAGAATGGCAGCATTGCCTCGGGCTGGCACAGGAGGGGGAGATTTCCCCTGGAGAGAGGCTCCTATTGCAGTTTCTGCATTCAGGCAGCTGCAGATCCCTCAGCTTTGGCTGCCCAGCAGCTGGAAATGCAAGTGCAGGAGCTGTGTCCATGGCCAGCCCCAGCAGGTGACAGCAAGGACAGCGCCCTGGCAGCGGGACATTTGCAGGGAGCGCCTGCAGCAAGCGCTGGGGGCTGGAACTGTGCAGAAAACGCCCTGGGGGTCTCTGCAGCCAGGCTAAAGGAACAAAGTTTCAGTTGTGGGCTGGCCAGGGAGCACCAAAATCGATTGTTTTCCATTGCCGGCTGTTCCAGGAGCCGCAGAGGAGAGCCCGGGGCCAAGGAATGGAGAGCGGGGACTGTGCAGGAGCCGGAGCAGCGAGAGAGGCCGGGCTGAAGGTGCGGGGCGGGCACGGGCTGGGAGGGGGCCCAGCCCGGGGTCCCGCAGAGCCTCCCTGCTCCAGAGCCGCAGCTGCGGCAGCACCGGGGGCAGCTGCCGGGATCGCTGTGCCAGGGCCGGGCCGCAGCTGGGGGTTCCGAGGCTCGGCTGGAGCAGCTTTTTGTCCCGCTGCCCTGGGGCATTGCCGCGGGCTGGGCTCCCTGGGAAGGCGCAGCAGGACAAGGTGGCAGCGGTTGGTTTGTGGGGTTGTTGCTGGGATGTTTTGTTGGCGGCCCCGGGCGGGCTGTGGGAGCCGGGAGCGGCCGGGCGGGCCCGGAGCCGCCCCTCGGGCCGGGAGCCCCCGGGCAGAGCTCTGTGCTCGGGGCCGAGGCCCGGGCGGCCCGGGCAGCGCTCGGCGGCCCCTGGGCCCCCGGCGCAGGCGGCTCCGTGTGGCCGGGCCGGCCCAGCCGTGTCCGCAGCGGGCTCCGAGGGGAGCGGCCCGGCCCGGCCGTGGCCGTGCGGGGCCTGGCGGGGCTCGGGGGCCGGGCCGGGCAAAGGCTGAGGCAGAGCGGGGCAAGCGCTGGCACAGAGGCCCCGGGCTCGCCGTGCCCCCCTGGCCACGCAGCCGGGCTCGGAGCCGCCTCGCTCAGAGCCGGCCCCGGCTGCGGGGGTCCCCTGGGCTCCCTGGGCAGGGGGCGGCGGGGGCTGCCGGAGCTCTGTGCCCGGGGCTGGGTGCGGCTGCCGAGGCAGCGGAGGATGCAGGGTCCCCCCGTGCTGGGGCCAACTCTGCCCGGCCCAGGGGCTGCGCTGTCAGCCCAGAGCTACCTGGGGATCGCCCGGCACCGGCAGGGCTGGCAGGGAAACCGGCAATGGGGGCAGCACAAATGGGCAATACGAGAGCTGGGGGTGCTCCAGAAGCCTGGACATGTTGGCAGCATGGACAGGGGGACCCATGGATACCCCAGGACCCTGAAACAGGGACCCCGGACAGTGCTGACCCCTGGGACACCTGTGATGCCAAATTGGTGAGCCCAGAGAAGGGGAACCTGTGGGATTGCCAGGAGCCCCAGCAGCCCAGAGAGGGGAACACCAATACAAACTTGACCCAGAGCAACCCAGACAGGGGCGGCCTCCAGGAGCCCAAAGTGGAGAGATCAGGGAGGGGAAACTTATAGTTGGGGTTTTTTTTTGCTTCTTAGTCATTTGTGTATTTTGGGGAACTGAATCTTAAGTGTTTTGGAGGTTTATACGGGCACAAGATTCCTGGTGACTTCTAGAGTGTGGAGGTCCAGGTGCCCAACACTGGAACTGTAATAGCTCAGGGCAAAGGTGACCAGGGTCAAAGAGAAACACCCCTCTGAGTATAATGGTCTCAGCCACAGGCATTTTCAGCTCATGTTAATGCAGCAGGCTTCGTTGCTATCACCAGTTCAACTGCTGTTTTTTCCTTCTATGTACTCCCCCTAGAATGTTCTCCCCTCTCTTGTCCCCTATTGGTCCTGGTTTACTGCAATGCTCCGCCCCTGTTACCTCATTGGTTCCCCAGTTGGCTGCCCCTCCTCTGCACCACTTGGCTCAGTTCCCATTGGCCCTTGACCCTCAGATCCGCCCCTTTGCCCCCTGATAAAACCCTGTGCCTTCAGCCCTGTTTTCTCTCTGTCCCTGGACCTTCTGCGTTGCAATAAGCGGTGTTTGGAGCTGTGCACAAAGATCCATCTCTGGCTTGTCCATCTGCAGGTTAAGCAAACGTGCTCCGGGCTCTGGGAGTGCAGGTTGCTCACAGAGGCTCGTTGTGGATGTGCCACAACACCAGAGATGGACTTGGGCAGGAGGAACCCCCTAACCCAATGTGCTCATCCATTGTATTCTTCCCCAAACTAGGATTTCCCATTCCCAAACCTTGGCCAGATGGAAGAGGAGGCTGAGAGGAAGAGGAAGATGTCCTGGGACACCCAGGCAGGTGAGGAGAAAGTCAGTGCCTCTTTCCCCCTCTCTCCTGCTCCATCTCCCAGCCCAGCACAGCCCCTGGCTGCAGGACAACCCTGCTGCCAACGCCGTCCTGCTGGGGATGCACTGGGGGGATCTCCTTCCCCTTCCCTCTGGCACGGAGGCAAATCCCATCATCTCCTTGTCCTTTCTCCCCCAGACAAGGAGCTAAGGAGGGAGAACAGGGAGGACAAATCCCAGCAGCAGAACCTTGTGGAAGAGGCCATTTTGAGCAACTCTAGTGCACAGGAATCCAACGTGGAGGAAAAGCCCCAGAGATCCCACAGGAGGAGGGGCTCCAAACCCATCCCAGGGGGCTCTGAGGAGGAAAGACCCACCCTGAGCCAGGAAGGTGGACAGAGCTGCAGCCAGAGCTCAGAGCTGGTGGCCCATGGGCAGCTTCATGATGGTGAGAAGCCCTACAAGTGCTCAGAGTGTGGGAAGAGCTTCAGGTGGAGCAGCCACCTGATCCGCCACCAGATGATCCACACCGGGGAATGGGCCTATGAGTGTGGGGAGTGTGGGAAGGGCTTCAGCTGCAACTCAGAACTCATCAGGCACCAACGCATCCACACTGGGGAGAGGCCCTACGAGTGTCCCCAGTGTCAGAAGAGGTTTTGCACCAGCTTCAATCTCCTCCGCCACCAGTGGATTCACACTGAGGAGAGGCCCTTCCACTGCCCTGAGTGCGGGAAGGGCTTCAGCTCCAGCTCCCACCTCAACACCCACCAAAGCATCCACACTGGGGAGAGGCCCTACGAGTGCCCCAATTGTCAGAAGTGGTTTCAGAGCAGCTCCAGTCTCCTCCTGCATGAGCGCATTCACACGGATGAGAGGCCCTTCCACTGCCCTGACTGCGGGAAGGGCTTCAAGCAGAACTCCAACCTCATCAGGCACCAGCGTATCCACACTGGGGAGAGGCCCTACAAGTGTCCCCAATGTGGGAAGAGTTTCAACCAAAGCTCTCACTTGACCAGACACCAACGGAGCCACCAGTAAGGGAAGCCCTGCAAATGCCCCAGTTGCAGAAGCTTTGTGCCCTTCTCCAATTTCATCTCCCATCTGAAAACTACATTGAGAAGAGCCCTGGTGATCCATGTTCCCCATGATCCATGCTGGGAAGACACCTGTACCTTTTCCTGTCCCTGCCAATGATGTGATGTGGGATTGAAGAACATGAGGGTCTGGCCATGGCCATGTCATTACATTCATACCCACCCCAGGACATTTCCAGGTGCAGAAAAGGGACTCTCTCTCTCTCCCTGAGAAGAACGGTGTCCTTTCCAGAGAGGGGAAATCGTGGCTAGGCAGATCCAGTGTGTTGTGTTTTTATTTTCCCTGTAAACAGCTTTATTTTTCCCTTCTGTTATCAATATTGTTTCTGTTCCTGTTTGTTCCTTACCTCGTTGCTGTTCCCAGTAAATTGTTCTTATCCCAGCCCAGGATCTTTGCCTTTTGTGCTTTCCATGGGAGGCGGGAGGGCAGCGAGAACAGCGCGGTTTTAGCTGGAGCAGGAAATTGGGGAATCCCATTCCTGAAGCCCGGCCCATGGAAACCGAGCATCCCAGCTGGTGCCAGCCCTGGTGGCCATGGCAACAGCCTTGGGAGCGGGTCCCTGGCTGGGGCTGTGGGAACCTCTTCCCTCTGGTGCCCAGGGACAGGAGTGGAGGGAACGGCTGCAGCTGAGTCGGGGCAGGCTCAGCTTGGATGTCAGGAAAAGGTTTTTGCCCAGAGGCTGCTGGGGCCCTGCCCAGGCTCCCCAGGGAAGGCTCCCAGCTCCAGGGCTCTCTGAGCTGCAGCAGCGTTTGGACAGCGCTGCCAGGCCCAGGCTGGCATTGTTGGGGTGTCCTGTGCAGGGCCAGCAGTTGGACTGGAGGATCCTGATGGGTCCCTCCCAGCTCAGCCCATTCTGTGCTTCTGGGATCCCATGAGCCTGGGGATGGGGCTGCCAATGGTTGCCATGGCAACGGGCTCTGGCTGCAGGCCTGAGCTGGTGTCCATGGCAACCACCCCTGGCATGGGGTCTCCATGGAGCTGCCAAGGGACTGAGCATAGCAACAGGGGGCTGGTGATGGTTGCCATGGAAACTGACCCTAGCAACAGGGGGCAGGTGATGGTTGCCATGGAAACTGCCCATAGCAACAGGGGGCTAGTGATCATTGCCTGCTAAGGATCAGATTTGTCACAGGCCCTCACAGGGGTTCCAAGGGGACTTTCCAAGAGTCTTCAGGCTGTCCCAGAGCTGGAATGTCACAGGCACAGACAGGGGCTCCATGGAGACCTCCAGGGCTTTCTGGGGATGGTAAAGAGCCCTGTGGTCAGAGGCAGTCACAGCCATTCCATGGTGACATCCCAGGGCACCTTGGGCCGCAAAGGCACCGATCTGTCACAGGGACTCACGGGGGCTCCACGGTGACATCCCAGGAGTGCCCAGGCTGCCAAAGAGCTGGGATGGCCCAGACACTCACAGGGGTTCCTGTCATGGGCACAGTGGGAGCTTCAGACCAAGTTTATTAGAGAAGCTCCATTTGGGTCTCGAGGTGCAGAAAGGAGCCCCAATAGCCCCCACAGATCCCCTGCTATCGCTGTTGAATCCGTGTTCCATGCTTTCTTTTTTATGGAAAAGAACCGTCCTTCTTCTCCAGGTGTCCATGCGTGAAATTGGGATTCCAGCTCTAAAATTCTCTATATCCAAGGCTAACTTCCAGGAAATTTCTGCCACTACCATCAAGTCTGGCTGGACTTGCCTCTGGTGGCTGCCCCTGTAGCACTGGGGCTGGGTTCTTTCCTTCCCCTGGATGTCCCTGGGACGCTGTGGGGACCTCATGGAACCAAGGGGATCATTGTGGCACCCCTGGAGCCCATGGAACCAAGGGGCCATGGTGACACAGCAGGGCTTCATGGAACCCAGCGACCATGATGGCTCTGTGGGGCCTGATGGAACCATGGAGACCATTGGGACCCTTCAGGGCCTCGTGTCACCCAGGGGGCCTTATGACACCTCAGGGCCTCATGGAAGCAAGGGACCATTTGGGCACTGTGGGGCCCCATGGAACCAAGGGAACATGGAACAGCTCTGGCTGGCTTGGCCTCCCAGGGGCCACCTGACAGGTCTGGCTGATGTTGGGATGTCAAGGGCTGCCTCTCATCAGCTCCTGGAGCACTGGGGCTCTGTGCTTTCCTTGCTATGGAAAAGAACTGTCCCTCTTTTCAGATGCCCATTGCCAAAATTGGTACTCTCCCTAAAAAATTTTCTATATGCAAGGGTATCTCAGAACAAAACCTGCCAGCTCTGGCTGGCCTTGGCCTCTGGTGGTCACCTCTCATCTGCCTCTGAAAGACTGGGGCTCTGTTCCTTCCCATGGAAAACAACCGGACTTCTTTCCAAAGGACCATGGCCAAAAATTAGAATTTGGCCTCCCAAATTCTGTATATCCAAAGATGGCTCCCAAACAGAAGTAGCCAGGACAGACACATCAGGCTGGTCCCGTCCTCTGGTAATTTTCTTAGACTCTGAGCTGAATGTTTTCATTTGAAAACACCTTGGAGAGGCCCCAGAGATCTCCCAAGTTGGGGTTTGGAGGCTTTGGGCACATGACCACTACATATGGACAAAGGAGCTCTGTGCTCTGCGCTGTTGTGGTGGTTTTGTATGATGGAAGTGATGTCATAAGAGAAGCTGCTAGCAGTTTCCTCTGTGTCTGACAAAAAGCCAATCAGTGATTAGCTTTGAGAATTGACAATCTGTTAAACCACTAAGGAAAGCGTACATGCCTCTGCGCAGACACATGTTAAAGATGAGAAAGCCTGGGAGGGTCTCTTTCCCTTCTGGCTGGCACAGAGGTACCAAGGCTGACCCGGCCCCGTCTCAGCCAGGCCGGGCCGGGCGGCTCCTGCCGTGGGGCCGGGCCCCTTCCCAGGGACCCCGCCAGGCCCCATGGCTGCCGGGCAGGGCAGGGGAGGCCGCGGGGCCGAGGCCGGGCCGGGCCATGGCTGCAGTTGGGAACATCTGGGCCCTGCTGAGCCCTGCCCCGCCGCCAGCCCGGGCCCAGCCAGGATCCGCCGGGCCCCAGGAGCAGCCCCGGGCCGGGCCGGCTTGGCCAAGATTCTGCCACCGCTGGGGTTCAGCCGCAAGCCCCGGGCAGGGGAGGAGAAGCCATCGGCCCCGGCCGTGCTGCTGCTGTGCTCTGGCCTGGCTGCTGAGATCCTGGCCCTGCCCCAGCGTGGCCCATCCTGACACAGCCCCAGCGCAGCCACTGCAGAAACCTCCATCATAAAACAGCTCCGGCCGCAAGCACCGAGCCCGGCCGGGGTCACGGAACCATCTGCAGGCCCCGAGTGAGATATGAACTCTGTCAGTGCTTCCATCCTCCCTCCAGTGAGAGAAAAGGACAAAGTGCAGGCACATAGAGGAGCAACATGAAGACACCGAGGTCAGTGAAGAGATAGCTGAGTCCCAGATGGGAGGGATGAGGTGATGCCTTGGTCTTGGGGCTGAAATCCTCTTGTAAAGCAATGGAGAAAGATGTAATTGATGCATCAGACTCTCTTTTTCCCTATAATGCATTGAAAAGTATGGGGAGATGACTTGTTCTGCAAAGGCCTCCATGCCAAAGTAAGCAAATGTGAAAGTAGCTGTGATCCCATGAGAAGTTTGTACAGAGAAAGAGAGCAGAGTGATGAGACCCTGTGCCCTCAGGGAGAGAAGAAGATCTCTGTTCTCAGAGATGAAGATGATTTCAGAAATAGATGAAGAGAACCTTTGTTCTTAAACAGCTCATCTTTAAACTAATACCCCATAAGCTGACATGGCCCATAAACACAGCTGTGGGAAAAACTGGGAAAAAATGGGAGGGACTTCACAATTGCAGATTTTTCAAGGTGGCTGCTATTCATGGGAATTGAGAGCCATGAGACAACTGTTTCCTTGTGAAGTCTTCATAGCATGAAAGAGAGACTCCCTAAATGAACTGAAGAAAGACTATTCTAGAAGTCATAAACTGACTGAAAATTTTATGTTTTTTCCCTTTACATTGTCAGTAAGAAAGAAAAGGTTATAGGGAGAGGAGAAGAGTTCTGAAAGTTTTGTTCTGATTCTTATTTCTCTTTCTTTTTGTTACACTTAATAAACTTTTCTTTATGCCATTTTAAAGTTTTGAGCTCACGTTGCCTTTCTCCTAACCCTACTTCACAGCAAGAAATGAGTAAGTATATTCTAGTGAGTGCACTGGTAATTAGCCAATACTGAACCCACTATGCTAATTAATGAATTGGCCAAGAAGACTCAAATTGACAAACCAAAACCAATACAGAACCCTTCCTGATAAACTCCATTTGGGCAGAGAAAATTCAAGGCAGAGCCATGGTTTGTCAGGACTTGCCTGATCTTAATGAGCCCCCTGGTGCATTTGGAGCTGAGCCCTTGAAACTCAGAGCCTGAGAGGAGATTGCAGAAACTTTTCCAGGAGTCAAAGTCAGAACAAAACTCCAAAGTGTCTCAAAGCATGAATGGATCTCACTGAGGTCCATCCCCAACACAGGCTCCTCATGGACTCCTTAAAGGAGAGAACTGGAGGCCAGGATGGCACAAAAACTTCTCAGACACTCAGTGTAGAAAAGAAATTTGAAAGCACCTTAAAAACCTTTAGTATCTCAAAGTATTAACGAGTGGTACTGAGTGTCAGTACAAAGCTCTCAAGGGACTCATTAAAGCAGATAATTGGGGCCATGATTACACAAACCTCTCACAGAGTCTCTATCGAAAGGGAAACAAGGGAAACACCGAGTACCTTAAAATAACTGAAGTACCCTGAAGCATTAATGAGCCCCACTGAGTGTTGTTACTGACAAAGCCTCTCCAGGGACTAATTACAGCAGATAATTGGAGGCCATGATTACACAAACCTCTCAGAGAGTCCAAGGCTAAAGCCAAACCCAAAGTCCTTTGAAAAACCTGCAGTCCCTGCAGGGAGCATTCAGGAGCCCCCAGGGCCATTGCTGAGCAAGGCTCCCCAGGGACTCCTTCCAGCAGATCCTTGAGGCCACTGGGATGTGGGCTAGGGGGGGGATGCTGAGGGTAGGACAAGGGGCTGACAGTGCCCAGCCTGGCTGGGGCTGTGCCAGGAGGCCCCAGGGCCTCAGGACAAGGTGTCTCCTCCCAGCCCTTGCTGGCACAGACCCTGCTGTGCCCCAGGGCACCAAGACTTGGCTTCTCTTTGTCCCCACCTGTCATCACTGCCTGCAGTTCTCTGCTCTGCCTGGAGCCTGGGGACACTTTCTCAGTTGTGTCCCTCCCTGGGACCCATTAAAAGTCCAAGAAACTTTGGAGTTGGATTCTGCCTTGGAGTTCTGGAGAGGTTTCTTCAGCTCCCTCTCAGGGACTGATGTTCAGGGCCTGAGCACAAAGCCCCAGAGGCTCATTCAAGTCCTTGTGCTGTGTCTGTGCTGCTGAACTGGGCTGGGCTCCTGGCACAGAGGCAGTTCCTGGTAAGCAAGAAGAGCTTCAAAAGCACATTTCTCTTGATGAGCAGCTCTTCTGCCAGCCCAGCAGGGCTGGGGCACTGCCTGCAGCCAGCCCGGGCACAGCACAGAGGCACAGAGAGCTTCAATCAGTCAGGGCTGGGAAGGGGCTGAGAAGTGCCTGGGGCAGAATCCCTGCCAGCCCTTGGCACAGGAACCTCTGGCTGCAGGACAATGCAGCTGCAGCTCCTGGAGTGATCTCCTAAAGCTGGAACATCCCAATGCCTACAGACCCTGTGAGTACATTCTCTGATTATCTCTGGTGCAGGGGAGGTGAAATGTTTATGAATCTCTGACATGCCGGGGGTTTTTGATCAGTCATATAATATTTGCAGGGCATGGATTTTAATAATAATGAGGAAATTTCCTAACACTAGGTATTCAGTTTCCTACTATTGGAGAATGGCAGGGAGGAGGGGATACATATTAAAGGTTCATTCCAATTATTAACTGTGAGTTTTCACATAGTTAAAATAACTAAAAAAATAAACTAAATAACATGTGCCTGAGACATCCAAACTGTTACACTTAGTGATCAATAGATTCACAGGAGATCCCTAATGTGCTTTCAGCCACTCTGCCCATGGACAGCAGCAGCATCACCTTTGCTGGAGCCATCAGGCTCAGGCTGAGCTGTCCTTTCTCCATGCTGCAAACAGAACCTGCCCCCAGCCAGTGTCCTGCAAACAGGCAGGGATCTGTAGGGCCAAGGAGAGTGCACAGAGATTTGGGGTCTGTGAGTGCTGGCAGGGAGAGATCAGGCACAGGGAAACACCTGCAGGAGGAAAATCTCCAGGAAGCAGAGAGAAGATCAGGCAAGGAGAGAAATCAAACCCAGCAATGCTGTGGCAGGGAGAGTTTAGAGATGCCCACAGGATCCCCTGCAGTGCAGCCCCTCCCTCTGAACAAGCCCCCTCCCTCCTGTGCCCCAGCCCAGCCTCTGCCCTCAGGGCCGGGGCTCCAAGGCGTGCAGCCCCTCCTGTGCAGGCAGAGCTGCAGCAGAGCCGTGGGGCAGCTCTGCAGCCCCGGGCCCAGTTCCCTCTGCAGAGCACAGGGCTGGGAGCAGCTGCCCGGCCCTGGGGGCTCTGGCAGGGGGCACAGCTGGCTCAGGGTGACGCTGTCCCCAGTGCCCGGCTCTGGGCAATGCTGTCAGTGCAGCCAGGGAAGGAGCTGCATCTCCCTCAATCCAATGCCATCATAAGGACACTTGGAAGTCTCCCTGAGATTTCAGTCCAAGCTGGGAGCTTCAATCCAGGGTGCAAACCTGTCCTACAGCATCTCTGAGTTATAAGATTGATGGGGAAAGGCAGAGGTGTTATGACACTGAAAATGCTGTTGGGTTGGTGAAATGAGCAACGTGAGTCCTTGGCTACAAATGTGGAGCTGAGCTGTGGGGGATCCATCTGCTCTCAGCAGTACCTGGGGGTTTGTAAAAGAAACATGGGAGTGTGAACATTCTCCATTTGAGGAAAGTAAAAGCCCAGAGAAACTCCAAACAGAATGGAGTGATACATCATCTGCCCCCAGTCTTCACTCAAGGCAGATCTTGCCTCAGGGAATTCACTCTATTATACCAGAGGGCAGCAGAAATGCTAAGGGTTTCTGATATCCAAAAATAACAGGAGAGACTTGTGGGGAGCTTAAAAAGAAAACGCCAAAACTCTTATTAAACAAAAAAGCAGAACCATGTGTGATACAGAGGAGGGTATATGGGTAATGGCTTTGATTTTGGTTACAGGTGTCTCCTCCAACTCTTCACTGTCCTTTCTCCACGAACAGGTCCCCATGTGTAGCTACAGCACATGTCCAACAGCAGCTCCATCAGGCACTTCCTCCTGCTGGCATTGCCAGGCACGCGGCAGCTGCAGCTCCTGCACTTCTCCCTCTTGCTGGGCATCTCCCTGGCTGCCCTCCTGGGCAACGGCCTCATCATCAGCGCCGTAGCCTGCGGCCACCACCTGCACACGCCCATGTTCTTCTTCCTGCTCAACCTGGCCCTCGCTGACCTGGGCTGCATCTGCACCACTGTCCCCAAAGCCATGCACAATTCCCTCTGGGACACCAGGAACATCTCCTACACTGGATGTGCAGCACAGCTCTTTTTCTTTCTTTTCTTCATCTCAGCAGAGCTTTCCCTCCTGACCATCATGTGCTACGACCGCTACGTGTCCATCTGCAAACCCCTGCACTATGGGACCCTCCTGGGCAGCAGAGCTTGTGCCCACATGGCAGCCGCTGCCTGGGCCAGTGCCTTTCTCAATGCTCTCATGCACACAGCCAATACATTTTCCCTGCCCCTGTGCCATGGCAATGCCCTGGGCCAGTTCTTCTGTGAAATCCCACAGATCATCAAGCTCACCTGCTCCAAATCCTACATCAGGGAACTTGGGCTTCTTAGTGTGGGTACATGTTTAGGACTCGGATGTTTTGTGTTCATTGTTTTCTCCTATGTGCAGATCTTCAGGGCTGTGCTGAGGATCCCCTCTGAGCAGGGACGGCACAAAGCCTTTTCCACCTGCCTTCCTCACCTGGCCGCGGTCTCCCTGTTCATCAGCACTGCAGCGTCTGCCCACCTGAAGCCCCCCTCCATGTCCTCCCCATCCCTGGATCTGGCCCTGTCAGTTCTGTACTCGGTGGTGCCTCCAGCCCTGAACCCCCTCATCTACAGCCTGAGGAACCAGGAGCTCAAGGCTGCAGTGAGGAGACTGATGACTGGATGCTTTCAGGAACATTAAACTGCTGGCCAATTTCTGCAAACCGCTTGTAATAAAACTCATCTTTAATACTTCTTATTGGCTTCAGTGTGAAAGTTTTTTTTCTTTGTTTTAGTTTTTTAATCTTGTTCAAAAATAAAGGTCACTGTGCCATTTTTCATTTTGTTTCTCTCCACCTTCCCTGTGGACACAGACTGTGTCAATGAGGGGCTGTGCTCTTGTTGACTTAAAGCAAACTAAAGGATCTCCCAGCAAAGTTTTCTGCAGAGATGCCCTTCTGTTGCCTTCTCTGGAGCTGCAGCAGCAATGTCTGTGTGCAGAGCTGGGGCAGATCAGTGCTGGCCCAGCAGCTGTGCCCAGCAGCAGCAGCAGCACTTGGTGTTGCCAGTGCTGCTGCCGTGGCCCTGCCCCGCTGCCCTGCTGGCCCTGGTGTTGCTGCAGGGCCTGAGTGCTCTCGGGGCCGGGCACAGCCCTGGGGGTGGCAGTGCCGGGGCTGCAGCAGGGACAGGCCATGGGCACTGCTGGGGCAGCGCTGACGCCTCAGCCCAGGGCCTGGGGGCTCCAGGCTCCTTGCCCAGGCTCTCTCAAGAACACGGCCAGGCCAATGCTCAGCACAGAAACCCCCGTGAGCAGCCCCAGGCTGGCCGTGGGCAGGCTGGGGGCAAACAGCATGGCTGGGGCTCTGCAAGGGCCCTGGGGCAGACGGGAAGGAGCAGCAGAGCAGGGGCTGATCCATCCCCAGGGCGCTGCACAGCCCAGGGCAGCGTCCAAGAGCGTCCTGATGCAGCTGCCAACAACATCCCCCCTCTGCAGCCCTGGCCTCTCCCCCAGCTCACACAGGTGCCCCATCCTTGCAGGCACAGCCACGGCAGCACTGGCTCAGCAGCCCATGTTTGCATTGCACACAGCAGGCGGGAGCACCCCCATGCTGTTGCTGTGGGGACATGAAGCCGAGGGAGCACAAATGCCATCAGCCCCTGGGGCCAGCAAGGGCTGGGGGACACCAGGGAAACCACTCAGCTTTGTCCTGGCCTCTGCAGTCAGCCAGAAAGTTTGTTCCCATCAGCTGGGAGTTTCCTGTGCCACTGCAGACGCTGTTGCTCAGAGCCAGGGCTGCCTGGCAGCCACCCCCAAACTGCCCTGAGCATTTCCTTGGCTTCACCTTTGCTTTCTTTACTCCTCCTGCTACAAATTTCTTCCTGTTGCCCACCCCTGTTCCCTCCCCTGTAAACGGCCCATCCCTGTTTGCCCTTTCCTCCCTGGCCCCACTCCCCATTGCAGTTCCTGACTTGGCACCATGGGAATGTCCCTTGGGGAGCAAGATCATTCTCTAAGTACTGCAGGAATTGTCTGCAGGCTCCTGCAGTGCCTCCTGCTGCTCCCTTGTCAGAGGCACCCCAGGCCAGGGGGGCACATCTGGGCTGCTGTGTCTGCCTCTGGGGCTCCCTGTTCTGGGCATTGAGGAGGAGCTGAAGAGGCTCTGCAGGACTGACAGGATGGGCTTTGGGGCTGGCAGGGGAAGCTGAGGGATCTGGGGTGCTGGAGCTGCTGAAGAGGAGGCCCAGGGCTCATCCTGCAACTGCTCCAAGGGTGGTTTCAGAGAATCACAGAATCAGCAAGGCTGGAAAAGATCTTGGAGATCATCAAGTCCAACCTGTGCCCTGACACTGCCTTCTCTCCACTGGGCCTCCTCTTCTCCAGGATAAACAACCCCAGCTCCCTCAGCCACTCCTCACAGGACTTGTGCTCCAGATCCCACCCCAGCCTTGTTGCCCTTCTCTGGACACGCTCCAGCCCTTCCATGTCCTTCCAAAATTGGGTGGCCCAGAACTGGACACAGCACTCAAGGTGCTGCCCAACCAGTGCTGAGCTCAGGGGAAGAATCCCTGCCCTGCTCCTGCTGGCCACAGCATTCCTGATCCATAGGAATGCCAGGGGTTGGATGAGGGAAAAAGTGGGGAGGGGGTGGGGACACAGAGTGTTATTGATTGTCGGCCATGAAGGGTCTTGATTTTCATATCTATTCAGACTGCATTAGAAGGTGCTGGGGGTCAATATCAATTGGACATTGCTGATATCAATCTATGAACAGGAAAAGAAAACAGGAAAAACCAGTTAACTCTGCTTTTTTTTTTTTTTTTAATATAGCAGATCCACTGTGAATGCAGTTCTGAAATGTATCTAATTAGCCACAAAAGAATAGAAAACTTTGAATATTCCTTTGGGCTTTCCTTCTTTGAGTGTTTTGAAAAAACATTTATCAGCCTTTTTCAATGAATTCCTGAACTGAAGAGCTCAAGAAAGAAGAGGCCTATGGAGAAGTAAAATTCATCAGCAAACTCCAAGTGGCTGAGGATCCATCCCCATCAGAGCAGCAATGAACAGAAATGGGAACAGCTTTGTGGCTGGGGAGAGGCCCTTGGTGCTGCCCAGAGCTCAGGGCAGCTGGCAGAGCTTGCAGGGAGCTGGGCTGGGCTCCGAGAGCCTGGCCCAGAAACCATCAGTGTCCATCTCAGCCTGGCTGAGCGGGCAGGGGCAGGACTCAGGCCAGGCCTTGTGGGGCAGGGCCAGCGCCTGTGCAAGGCATTGCAAACAGGCAAGTGGCCCAGAGAGGAGGCTGCTCTGTGCCCTTGGTGGCACGGACAGAGCAGGGAGGGGGCCCAGGACATTTGTCAGCGCCAGCCTCTGCGCCCATGTGTTGGCAGCCCTGTCTGCTGAGCCCAGCTTTGGCCTGGGCTGAGTTTGGCTGTGGCCCAGCTCCATCCTCCTGCGGGGCTCAGGGCCTGTTCCGGGCCATGGCCAGCCCTGGCTGCCTCTCTGCTGGCCCAGAGGCCGGCAGAGCCCGGGGCAGGGCTGTCTGTGCAGCCCCACAGGTACCAGGGGCTCTGCAGGAGCTGGCAGAGGCTGCCCAGCAGGGAGGCCATGGGGCACAGAGCCCCAAGGCTGCTGTGGGCACCACGGCACAGGGGCCGTTCCCAGCCGCAATGCTCCTGGCCTGGGCTGGGCCTGCACAGGGGCTGGGCCACCATGGCTGGGCCAGCACAGGGCCACAAAGGGGCCACGCAGCCGCTGCCGGGGCTGACAGCAAGGCCA
This sequence comes from Calcarius lapponicus, assembly GCA_039654755.1. NCBI lineage: Eukaryota > Metazoa > Chordata > Aves > Passeriformes > Fringillidae > Calcarius > Calcarius lapponicus. The sequence continues at coordinate 109,245 of JBBFKN010000147.1, forward strand.
GGCACACACAAGCAATTGCTGAGCATGGCCTGCGCTGGCCAGGCCTGACTGTGCCAAAGGCAGAGCTCAGCTGCCCTTGGCGGCTGCAGCAACAGCCCAGAGCCCAAAGAGCCTCCATGGCTGTGCTGGAGACCAAGGCTGCAGCAGGGAAATGCAGGGCTGCTGCGGGATGGGGAGGCCATTGAATTCCAGCACACACCTCAGCTCTCTGATGATCCTGGCACCATGCTGGGCCCTGTTTCAGACTGGAGCAAGAGTGACATAAAACTACAACTAAGATGTCTTTGTCTAAATCCTTCCTCTATGGCAATCCCTTGTGGATGGTGGACATGTCATATGCTGGGATGTCACAAGGAGAAGAGGGAAAGATTTAGATGTTTCCTAAATTTTATCATGTTCATATTTTTTATGTGTGCCATGAAGAGATACATTTCTGTGCCTCTGAGTCTCACCAGTTCCTGACCCCCTAAGGACACAAACCTGATGAGTTCTGGTCCCCACACCAGGGGCTACACATGGACCTCCCTCTCTCCATAGCCAGAGCAAAGCTCCCTTGTCCCAGAAAGTCCCTGGCAATGCAGGGATGAAGGAAACAGGACAGGGTGTGGGGATCAGGGGCAGGGCAGAGGCAGGGAGAAGAATGGCTTTTGTATTTGCTGGAGCTGTGCCTTCCCTTGGCTTTGTTGGCTGACAAGAAATGAACATCCCTCTGTGTCTCAGGCAGCTCCTTCTCCAAGGAAAGCAGGTGGGAGTTGGAGCCAAGGAGCTGAAAGCTGCAGGTGCAGCCTGGGCTGGAGGGAGCTCAGATTTGCACAAGGCTGCTCTGAGTGCCAGGGCTTGGATGGGGGAAATTGTGGGGTGGGGGTAGGGACAGAGTCTGATTGACTGTCAGCCATGGAGGGTCTTGATTTTAATCTCTATTCAAACTGCATGAGGAGGTACTTGGATTCAGTGTCACTTGGAGACTGCACATATCAATAAATTAACAGGAACACAAAACTAAAACAGGATCTTAAAAAATCTCTTCTCACTGGAAAAAATAAAAAGCCTAAACAGGACTTAAAATTTCTCGCTGTCTTTTTAAATATAACATATTCACTTGAATGCACTTCTGAAATCTCTCTTATTAACCACACAAGATTTGGAAACTGAAATCAAATTATTCCCAGGGGCTTAGCTTGTTAAGGTATTCCAAATGTTAATGAGCCCTGGGACACTGAATTCCTGCACTGAAGAGCTGAAGGCTGAACAAGCCTCTGCAGCAGTGAAATTCAGCAGCAGCCTCCAAGGTGCTGAGGATGTCAGCAGCCCCCAGTGAGGCCATCCCTGCCCAGAGACCGTGGGGGAATGGGCAGACAAGGAGAGCGTCCCTGGGGCTGGGGCAGCACAACTCAGAGGCAGCAGCGGCTCCAGCTGGGCAGTGGAGTGTGGAATGTGGCTGGGAAAGCCCTGCCTGGGCTGGGCCAAGCAGGACAGACAAGCCCTGACTCCCGTCCCTCAAACAATTATCTCAATGAGACATTTAAAAGGAATTAATATTGTTTGTGTTTTCTGAGTTGGACTCCCTGGAGAAATACCAGCAAGAGATTCTCAGGAGCTCAAAAGAACAACACTACCTTTACTGTGAGTTTTAGAAAATCAGAGAAACTTTGGCAAAAGGTTTATTATGACATGGTAGTGGTTTTGGTTTTTTAATTTTAGATTTTTCTAATCTTGAGATGTCTTAATTAATGTATTGATGAGTGTGGTGGGTTTTAGTGTCAGTTAATTGTTTATGTATTTATTTTGTTTTGAGATAGGTTTACAGGAAAGGTAAAGTAGGCCTAAAATTTTAAAAAGGTATAAAGAAAATTTTTTTTAAATAAGGTAAAAAAGAAAAAGGTGGTAAGAATTAAAATAAGCCATATAGAATACACTTTTTTTTTCTTTTGAACTTTTTCTTTTTACTGACAATGTAAAGAAAGTAAACTAAACATTTCTAGTTAATTTACTATTTCTAGAGGTTTTTTTTAGTTTACTTATGGAGATAAGTTTTTCTTGTTTAGATTATGGAGATTTTTTTACAGGGGAAAAATAGGTTTTTTGTGGTTCCTAATTTTTTCATGGATAACAATTGTCTGGGGAACTTTGTTATTGTGAAGTTGTTTTTATGGCTACAAACTTTTTTACAGCTTGTAGATGGGCCATGTCGACTTACGGGGTTTTGTTTTAAAGATGAGTTATTTAAAGGTATAAGTTTTTTATATTTACTTTTAAAATTATTTTTATCTCTGAGTATCGAGATCTTCTATTGGGGATGCTGAATTAATTTTTTTTCTGTTTAAAATTTTGATGAAATTACAATTATTTTAACATTTTTTTTTAGTATTGAGGCTTTTGTTTGATATTATTTTGAATATTTTAATTTTTTATAGTTTTATGTGCTAAAAAGAAAAAGAGGTATTTTATAGTTTCTAATAGGAATTTAGATTTTATATTAAGGTATTTTTTCTTCTTTTTTTGGGGATTTATTTCTTCTTTAATGACTTTGCTGGTTTTATGGTGTTTTTTTATGTGCTTGCATTTTGTTTTTTCTTTTACCTGAGGGAGGATTGAAGTATTCAAAGGGTTAACACCTGATCCGCCAATAACTTGTGGTGGAAGTTGTGGTTGGCTTTTATTAGGACTGGTTTTTTGTCTTTTTTTAGGTTGGTACTTGGCTTTTTTTGTGTTTAAGTTTTTAGTTGTAGGGTTATTTTGTATGGGTTATAGGTTGCCGGGGGTTTTGGTTTTATTTGTGTTGGGGGACATCACTTGATGGTATGATTTTAATAGCTGTGGCTGGATTTCTTCTGGTTGGGATTTTGTAGCCTCTTTTGTTTTCCTGTTTGGGAGTTGTTGGGGTTTGGTTTGGTTAGAATGGGGCCAATGGGGAGGGGCAGCCTGGGGAGGGGGGAAGGGGCTCAGCCCATGGCAGGGTTGCTTGGTTTGGTTTGGTTTGGTTTGGTTTGGTTTGGTTGAGATGGGAGCTGGGGCCAGGGCCTGCTGCTTCTTTGTTGACTGGAAAAGAAAGAGGAGGTTCCTGGGTTTTTCGTCTTTAACATTTGTGTGTCACAGAGGTGTGTTCAGTATCTCAGTGGTTTAACAGATTGTCATTACACAAAAAGTTTTGTATTACTTTTTAAAATTCTTCTCATGTCAAACTACAACAGATATTCAATCTTCAAAAGCCCTTTTCAAAGCATTGACTTGGCCCATTCAACTTCACAAACTCTAAGCCTGTTCAATTTAATGTTAATCAAAATTTGCAGGTATACAGAAACAGACACAGAAGAAGACACAGAAAGCGAGAAAGAAAAAAAGATACAGAGAAGCACACACAGAGCTACCAACTCCTGGATTCCAGCGATGTTCAGATGGAAATTCCAAGAGGAGGCAGGGTCAAGATGTGTGCTTGCCTTGTGGTCAGCCTTCAATACCCCTTGGTCTCCCTGGGCCCTTCCCCCAGGTGGGGCTTGGGCTCATTTGGTCCCTCAGGAACTGGGCTGGGGGCTGCAGAGGTGGCTGTGGAGCATTGCCTGTGCTGTGCCAGGGACTGGCAGCCACTGCTGGGCTGGGATAGAGGCTCTGGGGGGATTGGGGTTCCAGGGCAGGGCAAGGCTGGACCTGCCCCTTCCTCCCCCACACACAGAATGTTTAGAGCCAAAAATCTCCTCCAGTCTGTCAGAACACGGAGTGTTGGAGGTGGAACCCAATTTGGCCATGGGCACCTGGCCAAGAAGGACAGTTCTTTTCCATAGGAAGGAAAGCATGGAGCCCCATTGTTTCAGCAGCAGGTGAGAAGTATGCCAAAGTCAGCCATACCAGTCAGGTGGCTCCTGGGAGGCCAAACCAGCCAGACCTGTTCAGTGTTCCCTTGCTTTTATGGGGCCCTGAAGTGTCACACTGGTGCCTGGGATCCATGAGGCCCCACAGTGCCATAATGCTGACTTGTTTCCATGGGGTCCAGCAGTGTCATAATGGCTCCTTGATTACAAGAAAACCTGCAGTGTTGCAATGGCCCATAGGCTGCACAAGGCCCCTCAGCGTCACAATGGTGCCAGTGATTCCATGAGCCCTTGCAGTGTCACAATGGTCTCCGTGGTTCCCCAGGCCCCACAATGTCACGGGACTCCTCTGTTCCATGAGCCCTGCAATGTCACAATGGACCTTTGGACCCTGGGGTTTTGCAGTGTCACAATGGTTTCGTTTGCCTCCACAGTGTCGCAGTGGACCATCAATGACAGGAGGCCCCTCTGTGTCACCCTGGGGCTTTGGTTCCACACAGCCCTGCAGTGTCACAATGAACCCTTGCTTCAATGCAGTTCCACAATGTCACCACAGCTCCTTGGTTCCATGCAGCCCTGCAGTGTCACAATGGTCTCCTTTGGTTCTACAGTGTCACAATGGACCACTGATGACACAAGGCCCTACAATGTCACAATGGACCTTTGGTTCCCTGCAGCCCTGCAGTGTCACAAAGGCTTCTTGGTTTCACGAGGCCCCACAGTACCACAATGGTCCTCTTGGATCTGTGGTGACCCCCAAGGTCACAGTGGTCTCACTGGTTCCATGAGGCTGTGAAGTGTCTTAATGGTCTCTCCATGGTTCCATGAGGCCTTGAAATGTCCCAATGAACCTTTGGCTCCAGGGTGTTTCACTGTGTCACAATGGTCCCTGTTTTCCATGATGCCCCAAAGCGTAACAATGGTCTCCATGGTTCCAGGAGGCCCCACAGTGTCACAATGGTCCCTTGATCTCACAGGGCCCCACAGTGTCACAATGGTCCCTTGGTTCCATGGGCCCTGTGCTGCTGCATTCCCCCCTCCCCTTCTCAGGCGACCCTGCCAGCTGAGAAATGCTCCTTGGGGCTCGGCCTTGGCCAACAGCCGCTGGGCTCAGCTCCTCTGCAGCTCATCACAAACACTGTCTGCTCCAGGCACTGCTGCTGCCCAACCAGCTCCTGCTTTCTGGAGGAGCAGCCCTGGGAACTGTTTTTGTTCCCTCAGTGGCACAACATCCCTGTTCTCACACTGCCAAAGAAAGCTGTTGGCGCCAAGTGCGGCCAGGATGAACCATTGCTGGCACTGAAGCCCCTCTCTTGGGGCCCTGCAAACAGCGCTCCAAAAGGAGCCCTTGGAGCTCTCCTGGGCCAGCGACTCCCTCTGAGTGGGGCCTCTCCCAGCCGGGAACTCTCCCGTTTGCTGCACTCGGGGATCCCCAACAACGACAGAGCCTGGGCCGATCCCCCCACTCCTCCAGGCTCAGCCCTTCACCCGCTGGGGAGATGCCAAAGGATCCACAGGGAGCATTTCCTGCCCTCAGGGGAATTTCTCCCAGGTGCCTTGCACTGACTCTTTGTGTCTGTGTGCACACAGGAGTGCCTGTGCTGAGGAAATGTGGCAGAAATGCTGCTCTCTGAGGGGCTTAAGTGCCTTGAATAGCTGAGTCAGTCAGGCCTGTAGGTAAGGCTAAAAGTCATAAGACCTTCACAAGGTCTAAGTGAAGTTAAATGCTGCTAAGAGCTGGTATTTTGCTAAGTTGTTATGTTTAATAAAAGTTATAAGCTACGTTAAATATTGTTAAGTATTATTCCTCTTTTAAATTGCTAAGTCATAGGTTTTAAGTTAGGTTAAATCCCTTTAAGTGCTGTTCTTTTGCTAAATTGTCAAGTTGAAGGTGTCAGTTAAGGTTAAGGTAGAAGTTAAGTCCTCTTAAGTTTGAGCTCTGTTAAGCTGTTGGGCCGTATTCCTTTTATCCTTGCCCTCTCTGTTCTTGTGTCACACACACACACACAGGGACAGTTCTCGGTTCATTTCTGGTTTGATTGCCTGGATTTTGTTTGGTTTTGTTGTTGCTTTGTTTCCTTGGTGTGCCTGAAGTGTCCAGTCAGGAGCAGAGTGACTCTTGCCAAGGAACTTTGTGCTGCTGTCCCTTAATATTAAATCTGGTTTTTGTTGATCCCTTGCTGGGGATTTTTTCAGCGCTCTCAAGGCCTCGTTGGTCCCAGGGTGAAGGAGCCCTGGCCCAGGCTCTGGCCCTGGGGGACACGGGGACGCTGCTGGGGGGTCCCTGTCCCCCTGTGCCACCCCCAGGGCCCCGGCCCCCCGTGCCCGTGTCAGGCTCTGGGGTTGATCTCGTGGAACATCCTCTGGGGGAGGCTGCGGCGCCGGGGGCGGGGGGACCCGGGGGGACAGGGGACCCCGCTGTGCACGAGCAGCGTTGGACTGCTCTGGGGGGAGCTGTGAGGGGGCCGGGGCAGAGTGACCTCCCCAGGGACCTCACACAGCCCCTGGGATGTCACACAGCCACCTGGGATGTCACACAGCCATCTCTGTGATGTCATAGTGTCCCAGTGATGCATCACAGCCCCTTATTATGTCATATAACCTTCCTCTGATCTCACAGCCCGCTCTTGGATGTCACACAGCAGCTTTGTGCTGTCACAGTGCCTGCGCTGTGATGTTACCCTGTGATGTCATACAGCTGGGCTATGATGTCACAGAAGACTGTGATGTCACAAAGTCACCATGTGGTGTCACTGTCTTTTCTGTGATGTCACCGCCTCCTCTATGATGTTACACAGCCACCCAGTGATGTCACAACTTACTCTCTGATGTCACAGAGCCAAACTCTATGATGGCAGGGTCTGCTCTGTGGCCGCACACCCTACTGTATGATGTCACAGACAGCTGTGTGTTGTCACAACCCCCTCAGTGATGTCACAAAACCCTCTCTGATGTCATACTGCCTCTCTGGAATATTACAGCACACGCTTTTAACCTCACAGCCTGCTCAATGACATCAAACAGCAATGCCATGGTGTCACAGCCTGCTCTGTGATGTCACAGAATCTCCTCTGTGATGGTGAAGCTGCTCAGTGACCTCATGCAACAAACTCAGTGATGCCATAGCCCCTTGGTTCTACCGTGTCACATTGCCCTGTGCTTCCATGAGGCCTTGCAATGTCACAATGGCTTCATGGTTCCACAAAGCTCTGATGTGTCACAATGGCACAGCCCCAAATGAGACTCAGCCCCGAATCCACCATGGGCATGATTAAAATACAGAAAGCCTTCAAGGGCTCTTTCTCTTCCTTCAATGATCTTCAGATCTCCAGGGCTTGTGCAGCTGTCTGGAGTCAGTTTGGAGTTCTGTTAAGGAGGAATACTGCAAACTGCACCTCATGACTTATTTTCTTAATCAACTGAGTATTTTTTTATTTTCCACTGCAGAGAAGAGCTGATAGAAGGATTCCCCAGGCGATCTTGATGCTGAATGTCTCCTTAGGAGGTCTGGGCACAGAGAAGAATGAGCCCCTTGAGGGCTGCCCCTGTTTGGACAAGCTGCTCCTCACTCCCAGCGTCACCATGTCTGACATGGCCCAGCTGGGACTGACATCCCTGTGCCCTGCAGCAGAGCCTTGTCCCCTGAGCTCTGCAGCTCCATGTCCCAGCCCATTGCACCATGTCCCACCTGCTCTCCTCAGGGCTCTGCCTGCACACAGGCCCAGGAGAAGTTTTCCTGTTGGGAAGGAAAGAATGGAGAAGCCTGAGCATGTTTCCTGAAGAACAAACCCCACTGAGGAACCACCAGCTCAGTCCAGGCTGCCTGGAATGGTGTCACCTTTCTCCAAGGGACGGTGTGAGCAGAAATGATCTCTGGAAGCAGAATTCTCTGAGTCTTGCAGCTGAATTCTCTGTCTCTGTCCTTTCCCTGGATCTCTGTTGCAGATGGAAGCTGCTGGTGCCATCCTCAGCTTTAACCTCTCTTTGGAATGCAAACAGGTGTTCCCAGGTGTATTCAGCAGGATTTTTTCAATGTTTCTACAAAACTTTTGTGTTCCTCATGGAATGAAGGGGCCATTTTGGCACTGAGGGGGTGACGTGGAAGCAAGGAGTCAATTGTGACCCTGGGGTGCCATAGAACCAAGGGGCCATGGTGACACAGCAAGGCCATGTGGATCCAGTGGTCCATTGTGACACTGGATCCATGTGATCCAGATCCAAGGAGACCATGGAGACACCCCCAGAACCTCATGGAACCAAGGAGTCCATGGTGACCCTGTGGGGCTGCATGGAGCCAATGGTCCATGGTGACACTGCCCATCCAAGGAGTCCATTTTGACACTGTGGAAGCTCATGGAGTGAGGGAGGCCATTGTGACACTGGAGAACTTCATGGCACCAAATATCCATGGTGACACAGCAGGGCATCATGGGAGCCAAGGAACCGCTGTTGGCAGTAGGGAAACTCATGGAACCAGGGCCCGTTGTGGCACTGCAGAACCAACAGAGCTGCTGGACCTTGTCCCCTGGCCCTGCTCAGCTCCTTGGGAGGCACGGCAGGAGCAGCACCCTGGGAGCCTCGGGAATGCCCCTCTGGGATCCATGGCACACACTGCCAGGGGCTGGAATTGCAGTTCCCAGCCAGGAAAAGATGTTCCTGCCCTGGAAGGAAAAGCTCTTAAGGAGCCAAAAGCCAAGTGGAGCAAGATCTTACAGTGACATTTCACTGCCAGCCTTCAGGACTTCACCCATGGCTGTTGTAGCTCCTGGATTGGGAATGAAATCAGGGCAGAGTCTTTGGTGGGAGCTGCCCTGGGTCAGTGGAGACACTGAGAGAGAAACAGAGCAGGCAAAGAAAGGCAGGAGAGAAAGGAGGGCACAAACACAATCAGCTGAGAAGGTGGCATTCAGAAAAACAAAGCGGAACTGATGGAAAATGATTGGGACAGAAATCAATAGTTCTGAAAGTTTTATTTACTGTCAAAACACATCCCACCCACCCAGCCCCATTCAATCCCCAAGCTACACCCACAAATTTTGATCCCACTTCTCCCAATCTCCTTCCAACCCCATCTCACCCTGGACTCTGTGGAACTGAGTAAATTTAACATGGAACTGAGTTTTTTTGAGGTAGGAACAAGCAAGTTTGAGGCGGGATTGAGCCCTTGTGGGGTATGACTGAGTTGTTTTCAGTGGGATTGAGTAATTTTGAGGTGACAGATCAAACTATCTTGGCTTTTGGAGTGGAAAGAGATGGAAAAAACTTCCGGAAATCCCTCAAGAACGCCTAAATCCCCTAGAGTATGTTCCCAAATCCTAAATTCTCCGACTAATACCTGTTACATGGTGGGACTTTGGATATCTTTGATCAATTACTTTCTTTTTAGTCCTATTTCAAGTGTTTTTAAGCAATAAAGACAAATCAGAAGAAAATTGGGGCCAAACCAAAAGGATAACCAGCCAGGTGTCCTCCCAACATGGATCACAGGGAATGTGGGTCACCAGGGCTCTGACCAACGTGGATCCTCCTGTGGGGCATGGAGTTGGAGCAGTGCGGGAAGCTCTTCCTGCAGTTGGGGCATTTCCAGGGCTTCCCTTAGCGGTGCCTCCGTTGTGTCTGGTCAAATGAGAGCTGCGGGTGAAGCTCTTCCCACACTGGGGACACTCGTAGGGCCTCTCCCCAGTGTGGAAGCAGCTGTGGGTGACGAGTGTGGAGTTCTGCTTGAAGCCCTTCCCGCACTCAGGGCAGCGGAAGGGCCTCTCATCCGTGTGAATCCGCTGGTGCTGGAGGAGATGGGAGCTGGTTGGAAACCTCTTCCCACACTCAGGACACTCGTAGGACCTCTCCCCAATGTGAATGCGCTGGTGGGTGACGAGGTGGGAGTTGTGCTTGAAGCGCTTCCTGCACTCGGGACAGCGGAAGGGCCTTTCCTCTGTGTGAATCCGCTGGTGCTTGAGGAGATTGGAGCTGGACTGAAACCTCTTCTGACACTGGGGACACTCGTAGGGCCTCTCCCCAGTGTGGATGCGTTGGTGAATGATGAGGGCAGAGCTGGAGCTGCAGCCCTTCCCACACTCTCCACACTCGTAGGCCCATTCCCCAGTGTGGATCATCTGGTGCCTGATCAGGGCGCTGCTCTGCCTGAAGCTCTTCCCGCACTCCAAGCACTTGTGGGGCTTCTCCCCATCATGAAGCTGCCCATGGGCCACCAGCTCCAAGCTCTGGCTGAAGCTCTGTCCACCTTCCTGGCACAGGGTGGGTCTTTCCTCCTCAGAGCCCCCTGGGCTGCGTTTGGAGCCCCTCCTGCTGTGGGATCTCTGGGGATTTTCCTCCCCAATGGATTCCTGTGCCACGGAGTCACTCAAAGCGGCCTCCTCCACGAGGTTCTGCTGTGGGGATTTTTCCTCCCTGGTCTCCATCTTCAGCTTCTTCCCTGGGGGAGAAAGGACAAGGAGAGGATGGGATTTGCCTCTGTGCCACAGGGAAGGGGAAGGAGATCCCCCCAGTGCATCCCCAGCAGGACGGGGTTGGCAGCAGGGTTGTCCTGCAGCCAGGGGCTGTGCTGGGCTGGGAGATGGAGCAGGAGAGAGGGGGAAAGGGGCACTGACTTCCTCCTCACCTGCCTGGGTGTGACAGGGCATCTTCCTCTTCCTCGCAGACTCCTTCTCCATCTAGCAAAGATTTGGGGATGGGAGGTTCTGTTTTTGGAAGAAAACAAGGGATGAGCACATTGTCCTTTGTACTGGTTTGATGTCTAACCTGGGGGAGAGTTTAAACCAGAATTGCAATTCCATAAGAAAATTTAGATCAAGGCAATGATACAGAAACACTGCCTTAAACTGACAGAGTCAGGATATAACCTGACACCCTGTTGGTCAGGGTGGTGGCAGCAGTCCCATTCAATGGTGGCTGCAGTCCTGTTGGAGTGATGAACGTGATTCTGTCAAAGCAGTGATCCTGTAGAAGGGTCTGGTCTTCCTCTGAATGTTCAGTGGTGGTTCTGGAGCTCTTGTCCTCTGGGAATCCAGCAGGCAAGCTACTCCTGGTGTTTCAAGGCTCAGCTTATATCCAGGTAGGAATGCTTGGATCCTCCCCCTGGGCGGAGCATCCCACAATGGGATGATGGAATTTGATCAGTCCTGCAGTGACACTCAATGGCCCATTCACAGAAGATATCTCCCCTGGAGGGCGTTATCAGGGCTGAGTCATGCAAGAGATAAAGAACACTGCCCCACCTGTTTATAGCAGTTGATGAAGATGGGGATTGCAAACATGCATTTGGTTACATCTTGCATTGCAGCCTGAAACAGTGGGGTAATCCCTGCTCAGGGGGTGAACACCACCCCCCTTACCCAAACTGGCTCAGGTGTAAAACCCCCACCCTGGGAAGGCCACACACACAGGGGACAATGTCACACTTGCCCTGGCCCAGGGGAGGTCTCTGTCCCTGCCACTCCCTTGCTCTCCCCTCTTTTCTCATTCTTTCCCTCTTTCTCTCTTCCTCACATTTACTGTTTTTTAGTTTTTTAGTGGATGAGGGTCAGGGCTTGTGTGTCCTGCTTGGCCCAACCCAGGCAGGGCTTTCCCAGCCACATTCCACACTCCATTGCCCAGCTGGAGCCGCTGCTGCCTCTGAGTTGTGCTGCCCCAGCCCCAGGGATGCTCTCCTTGTCTGCCCATTCCCCCACGGTCTCTGGGCAGGGATGGCCTCACTGGGGGCTGCTGACATCCTCAGCACCTTGGAGGCTGCTGCTGAATTTCACTGCTCCAGAGGCTTGTTCAGCCTTCAGCTCTTGAGTGCAGGAATTCAGTGTCCCAGGGCTCATTAACATTCAGAACACCTGAACAAGCCAAGCCTCTGGGAATAATTTCATTTAAGTTTTCAAATCCTTTGTGGTTAATTTGACCGATTTCAATAGTGTATTCCAAAGGAATATATTCTATTTAAACAGACAGCAAGAAAACTTTTTTTAGGTCCTGTTTAGGTTTTTTTCCTGTTCATGAATCGATATGTGCAGTCCCAAATTGACACTGAATCCAAGTACCTCCTCATGCAGTCTGAATAGATATGAAAATCAAGACCCTCCATGGCTGACAATCAATCAGACTCTGTCCCTACCCCCAGCCCACCATTTCCCCCATCCAAAGGCTGGCACTCAGAGGAGCCTTGTGCAAATCTGAGCTCCCTCCAGCCCAGGCTGCACCTGCAGCTTTCATCTCCTTGGCTCCAACTCCCACCTGCTTTCCTTGGAGAAGGAGCTGCCCAAGACACAGAGGGATGTTCATTTCTTGTCTTCCAACAAAGCCAAGGGAAGGCACAGCTCCATCAAATGCAAAAGTCATTCTTCTCCCTAGCTCTGCCCTGCCCCTGTTCCCCACAGCCTGTCCTGTTTCCTTCATGCCTCCTTAGCCAGGGACTCTCTGGGAAAAGGGAGCTCTGCTCTGGCTATGGAGGGAGGTCCAAGTGCAGCTCTGGTGTGGGAACCAGAACTCATCAGGTTTGTGTCCCTTGAGGGTCAGGAACTGGTGAGACTCAGAGGCACAAAAAGTTTCTCTTCATGCCAACAGACCATAGTTGAACAGGACACAATTTAATAACAATCTCGCTCTTCCCTGAGCTATGTGCAACGTCCCACCAGTGTCTGATAAATTCACCATCCACAGGTGGCGTCCATACTAAAATTAATTTCACACAGATGTGGTTCTGTGATAGATATAAACACAATTCAGTTCTTGTATCAGGATGCTCATCCTGGAGTGGGGGCAAAACAGCTTGAACTCTTCCTGATTTGCAAAGCTGTCAGTGGTTGATGGGGAAGGGAGGTCAGACTGTGTTTGGTGCTGAGGAAATGCTGAAACCAGCCTGACTCATTTCATCTCTTCCTGTCCTGGCTGATCTCCCCTCTTTCCCCTTCCACCCATTGGCTTTTGTCTCCCACCAGGCCCCCCGGTGCAGAGCCTGGCTCTGTGTTCTCCATCCCCTCCTGGCTGGCACTGCCAGGCTGGGATGAGGAGCCCCTCAGCCTTCCCTGCTCCGGGCTGGACCAGCCCAGCTCCCTCAGCCTCTGCTCACAGCCCAAGGGCTCCAGCCCCACCTTGGAGGCCCTTCCCAGAGCCTGCTCCAGCTGCCAGACATCTTTCCTGCCCTGGGCAAGCCAAACCAGGCCACAGTGACCTGGATAATCCCCGTCCTTGGTGTCCTGGTCACACAGCCCTGGCTCCTTGTCCCCATGTCAGGCTCTGGGGTGGATCCTGTGGAACATCCTTTGGTGGAGGCTGTGGCTCCAGGTGGGCCGGGGGGATCCCGGGGGACAGGGACCCCGCTGGGCATGAACAGCATTGGACTTGTTGGGAGAAACTGTGAGGGGGAGCTGGGGAGGAGTGACCAACCCAGTGACCTGACACAGCCCTGCTGGGATGTCACACAGCCCCTCAATTGTCTCCACCAGGTGAGCTGACACCTGGAGCCTGTTCTCCAAAACCCCAGGCCTATGGAAACCACACAATGTCCATTGTGTGAGAAGGGGAACTGGGAGTTCAGCAGCCCCCAGTGTCCTGCCAACTCAGCCAGGCCCACTGGAACATTGGGGTCCACGACCACCAGGGACCACCAGAGAGACCCCCAGGATAGAAGAACACATGGGTAAAGGTGAGGGGAAATGTGTTAATGATTTTGGGGAAATGATTATCATATGTGTGTTTACTCCAGGAAAATCAATGAATATGTGTGCTAAATACAGAAATTAAACAGAAACTTTCCTGTACTCAGTATGCAGGGCTTTGGGATGAGCTATCCCCCGTGCATCCAGCTGAATAAAGAATGCTACTTCTTCATGCTACATTGGGGTTAAGGAGTTTTCTGTTTTATGAAATCTTTGGTAGCACTCCCACTGCTCTGTCTCCTGCTGTTCACAAACGAGAAGGGCTGGTGGCAGATGTGGGGCTCAGAGGCTGCCTGGGGCACGGTGACCATGAAATAATCAAGTTTTCAATATTCTGTGAAAAAAGGAGGAGCAGCAACAAAACTTCTACACTGGAATTAGGAAGGGCAGACTTTGGCCTATTCAGGATGCGGATTTGGGGATTACTGAATCAGGTACTGATTTTTGAAGGGAAACAACCCTTAAAAACAAAGGGGTGCAGGAAGGATGGACACATTTCAAGAAAGTAATCTTAATGGGGTAGGAGCAGCCTGTCCCAGTGTGGCAGAAGATGAGCTGGTGAGGAAAATGACTGGCCTGGCTGCCCATGGAGATTTTGTGGGAACTCAGGGATAAAAAGGACCAGTAACTCAAGAAGTGTTTAAGGATGTTCTTAGGTTATGTGAAAGAAATTTAGAGAGGTGAACACTCAATCAGAACTTAACCTGACCCATTCTGTAAAAAAAAAAAAAAAAAAAGAAAAAAAAGTTTGGATAAAAGATTGTATAGCAAAAGGAGGGAGAAGTAGAACCTCTACTCTGTATTTGATACAGTAGAGAATATAGTAAATAAAGATAAAGAAAAGGCAGAATTACTTAACACCCCATTTGTCTCAATTTTCAATATGAGGACAGGATGTCCTAGTGTTCTCCTGAGCTGGTGGATGGGCACAGGGAGCAGAACAGCCCCTGGAATCCAGGAGGAAGCAGCTGGGGACCTGCTGAGCCACTCAGATGCTCACAGGTGTATGGGATCAGATGGATCCATCCCAGGGGGATGAGGGAGCTGGTGGATGAGCTCCCCAAGCTGCTCTCCATTATTTACCATCAGTCCTGGCTCAGCAGGGAGGTCCCAGAGCACTGGAGGTGCCAGTGTGAGCCCATCCCCAAGCAGGGCTGGAAGGAGGATCTGGGGAACTCCAGGCCTGTCAGCCTGACCTGGGTGCCCGGCAAGGTTACGGAACAGATCACCTTGAGTGCCATCCCAGGGCACCCACAGGATGGCCCAGGGATCAGAGCCAGCCAGCGTGGATTTAGGGGTGGCACGTCCTGCCTGACCAACCTGGTCTCCTTTAATAACCAGGTGACCAACCTGTGGATGTGGGAAAGGCTGTGGATGTTGTGTGCCTGGATTTCAGCAAAGCCTTTGACAGTGTCTCCAACAGCATTCCCTGGAAAAGCTGCAGCCCACGGCTTGGGCAGGGTCCCTCCTCGCTGGGAGATTGAAGAGCTGGCTGGAGGCTGGGCCCAGAGAGTGGTGGGGATGGTGCTGCACCCAGCTGGGGTCCAGGCACTGGTGCTGTCCCCAGGGATCTGTGCTGGGCCCAGTCCTGTTTAATATCTTCACTGATGATCTGGCTGAGGGGATCGAGTCCCCCATTCACAAATTGCAGATGGCACCAAGCTGGGTGTGAGTGTGGATCTGCTGGAGGGCAGGACAAGGAGACACAGCCTAAAGCTGCACCAGGGGAGGCTCAGGCTGGACAATAGGAGGAAGCTCTTCACAGAAAGGGTGAGTGGGAACTGGAATGGGCTGGCCAGGGGAGAGGTGGCAGAGTCACTGTCCCTCTCCAGTGGCACTCAGTGGCATGGTCTGGGTGACAAGGCAGTATTAGGGCATTGGCTGGATGACTTGATGATCCCAAAGGTCCTTTCCAGCCTATTTGATTCTGTCATTCTGTGATGATTGTGACACTCTGGGGCCATTGTGACACTGTAGGGCCTCGTGGAACTCAGAGGACCATGGTGTCACTGTGCAGCTCCACAGAACCAGGGGTGCATTGTGGTGCTGTGGGGCCAAATGGAACCAGGGAGTGCCCCGTGACACTCTGGGTCCTCATGGAACCACAGAGGCCATTGTGACACTGCAGGGCCTTGTGTAACCAAGGGGTTTCACCATTTTGACCCTGCAAAACCAAGGAGACCATGGGGAGACTCCAGGGCCCAGTGGAACCAAGGGGCCGTTCTGACACTGCGGGGCCTCATGGAACCAAGGGGACATTGTGACACTGCAGGATCCTGTGTAACCAAGGGGCCACAGTGACACGAGGGGGCCCCAAGGGATCTGGAAGAACGTTGTGACACTGTGTGGCCTCGTGGTAACAAGGAGTCCATTGTGACACTGAGGGGACTTGTGGAACCACAGAGACCATGGTGACAGTGTGGGACCTCATGTGACCATGGGGCCATTGTGACACCCTGGGGCCCCATGGAACCAAGGAGACCAGTGTGAACGTGCAGGGCCTGGTGTAACCAAGAGGCCATTATGACACTGAGGGGCCCCCTGGAACCAAGGACATCTTTGCAGATGACACCAATCTTGCTGTGAGTGTTGATCTGTGGGAGCATAGGAAGGCTCTGCACAAAGCCCTGGACAGCCTGGATCCAGGGACCAAATCCAACAAGGTGAGGTTTAACAAGTCCAAGTGCCGGGTCCTGCTCTTTGGCCACACCAACCCCTGCAGCACTACAGGCTGGGGACAGAGTGGCTGGAGAGCAGCCAGGCAGAAAGGGACCTGTAGGGACTGATGGACAGCAGGCTGGACATGAGGCAGCAGTGTGCCCAGGTGGGCAAGAAGGCCAATGGCTCCTGGCCTGGATCAGGAATGGTGTGGCCAGCAGGAACAGGGCAATGATTCTTCCCCTGTGCTTGGCCCTGCTTGGGCAGCACCTCGAGTGCTGTGTCCAGTTCTGGGCCCCCCAATTTAGGAAGGACATGGAGGGGCTGGAGTGTCCAGAGAAGGACAACAAGGCTGGGGAGGGGTCTGGAACACAAGTCCTGTGAGGGGCGGCTGAGGGAGCTGGGGTTGTTTATCATGGAGAGAGGAGGCTCAGGGGACACAAGGCAGTGTCAGGGCACAGGTTGGACTTGATGATCTCCAAGGTCTTTTCCACCCTTGCTGACTCTGGGATTCTCTGAAACCACGCTTGGAGCAGTTGCAGGATGAGCCCTGGGCCTCCTCTTCAGCAGCTCCAGCAGCCCAGATGCCTCAGCTTCTCCTGCCAGCCCCGAAGCCCATCCTGTCAGTCCTGCAGAGCCTCTGCAGCTCCTCCTCATTGCCCAGAACAGGGAGCCCCAGAGGCAGACACAGCAGCCCAGATGTATCCCCCTGGCCTGGGGTGCCTCTGGCAAGGGAGCAGCACCAGGCACTGCAGGAGCCTGCAGACAATTCCTGCAGCACTTGTAGGATGATCCTGCTCCCCAAGGGACGTTCCCATGGTGCCAAGCCAGGAACTGCAATGGGGAGTGGGGCCAGAGAGGAAAGGGCAAACAGGGATGGGCTGTTTGCAGGGCAGGGAACAGGGCTGGGCAATAGGAGGAACTTTGTATCAGGAAGAGTAAAGAAAGCAGAGGTGAAGCCAAGGAAACGCTGAGGGAAGTTTGGGGGTGGCTGCCAGGCAGCCCTGGCTCTGAGCAACAGCGTCTGCAGTGGCACAGGAAACTCCCAGCTGATGGGAACAAACTTTCTGGCTGACTGCAGCGGCCAGGACAAAGCTGAGTGGTTTCCCTGGTGTCCCCCAGACCTTGCTGGCCCCAGGGGCTGATGGCATTTGTGCTCCCTCAGGTTCATGTCCCCACAGCAACAGCATGGGGGTGCTCCCGCCTGCTGTGTGCAATGCAAACAGGGGCTGCTGAGCCAGTGCTGCCGTGGCTGTGCCTGCAAGGATGGGGCACCTGTGTGAGCTGGGGGAGAGGCCAGGGCTGCAGAGGGGGGATGTTGTTGGCAGCTCCATCAGGATGCTCTGGGACGCTGCCCTGGGCTGTGCAGCGCCCTGGGGATGGATCAGCCCCTGCTCTGCTGCTCCTTCCCGTCTGCCCCAGGGCCCTTGCAGAGCCCCAGCCATGCTGTTTGCCCCCAGCCTGCCCACGGCCAGCCTGGGGCTGCTCACGGGGGTTTCTGTGCTGAGCATTGGCCTGGCCGGTGTTCTTGAGAGAGCCTGGGCAAGGAGCCTGGAGCCCCCAGGCCCTGGGCTGAGGCGTCAGCGCTGCCCCAGCAGTGCCCATGGCCTGTCCCTGCTGCAGCCCCGGCACTGCCACCCCCAGGGCTGGGCCCGGCCCCGAGAGCACTCAGGCCCTGCAGCAACACCAGGGCCAGCAGGGCAGCGGGGCAGGGCCACGGCAGCAGCACTGGCAACACCAAGTGCTGCTGCTGCTGCTGGGCACAGCTGCTGGGCCAGCACTGATCTGCCCCAGCTCTGCACACAGACATTGCTGCTGCAGCTCCAGAGAAGGCAACAAAAGGGCATCTCTGCAGAAAACTCTGCTGGGACATCCTTCAGTTCATTTAAAGCCACCTAGAGCTCATTGACCCAATCTTTGGCCACAGTGAAGGAGGTGGAGAGAAACAAAATCAGAAATGGCACAAACAATGACATTTATTTGTGGGAAATATTAAACACATAAAACATAGAAAAAGAACCTGCAAATTCAAGGTAACAAGACATATCAAGGACGACTTTTATTCCAAGTGATTTGCAGAAATTGACCAGCAGTTTACTAATCCAGAAACCATCCAGACATCAGTCTCCACACTGCAGCCTTGAGCTCCTGGTTCCTCAGGCTGTAGATAAGGGGATTCAGGGCTGGAGGCACCACTGAGTACAGAATTGACAGAGTCAGATCCAGGGATGGACAGGACATGAAGGGGGGCTTCAGGTAGGAAAATGTGCCAGTGCTGATGAACAGAGAGACCACAGCCAGGTGAGGGAGGCAGGTGGAAAAGGCTTTGTGCCGTCCCTGCTCAGAGGGGATCCTCAGCACGACCCTGAAGATCTGCACATAGGAGAAAACAATGAACACAAAACAACACAGTGAAAAACTGCCAGTAACTGCAAGAAGCTTAAGTTCCCTGAGGTAGGACTTGGAGCAGGAGAGCTTGAGGATCTGGGGCACCTCACAGAAGAACTGGCCCAGGGCATTGCCATGGCACAGGGGCAGGAAAATGTATGGCTGTGTGCAGCAGAGCATTGAGAAAGGCACTGGTCCAGGCAGCTGCTGCCATGTGGGCACAAGCTCTGCTGCCCAGGAGGGTCCTGTAGTGCAGGGGTTTGCAGATGGACACGTAGCGGTCCGTAGCACATGATGGTCAGAAGATAAAACTCTGCTTGAAATAAATAACAGAAAGAAAAAAAACCTGTGCAGCACATCCTGTGTAGGAGATGTCCCTGGTGTCCCAGAGGGAATTGTGCATGGCTTTGGGGACAGTGGTGCAGAAGGAGCCCAGGTCAGCGAGGGCCAGGTTGAGCAGGAAGAAGAACATGGGCGTGTGCAGGTGGTGGCCGCAGGCTACGGTGCTGGATGATGAGGCCGTTGCCCAGGAGGGCAGCCAGGGAGATGCCCAGCAAGAGGCAGAAGTGCAGGAGCTGCAGCTGCCGCGTGTCTGCCAATGCCAGCAGGAGGAAGTGCCTGATAGAGCTGCTGTTGGACATTTGTGGTGCCTTGGTTATGGTGATCTGTAAAAACAACAATCATGGAATAGTTGGGTTTGGAGAGGACTTGTAATATCCCAGAACAGCCTGGAGCACTTTCCCCCCACTGCCTGCCCAGGGCTCTGCTGCCTGGAGGCTGTCCCTGCCAGCAGCTGCTTCCCTGTGCCCAGGGCTGGGCCCTGCCAGTGCTGCCAGAGCCCAGCCCAGCCCTGGGGGCTCAGCTCTGCCCTGCAGAGCCCTCCCAGCTCCAGCACTGCCCAGGGGCAGCTCTGGCTCTGCAGGCTCTGATGGCAACGTCAGATAAACCCTGAGGAGGCTGGAAAAGCGACACTGATGCTGCCTGTGAGGGGCCCTGTGCTCATTTCTGTCAATGCCTGGTTTATTCAGATCTGAGAGAAATTTTTATTTTTTTTAGAGGCCAAACTGAGAGATGAATATATGCGATTTCCCACCCAGGGCAACCCAGAGCAGAAGAGATTAATAAAGCAGGATTTCCATGTCCCTGCAGCCCTGGCTTGCTGTGCTCCCTGTATAATCTGCTCGGAAATGTTCTGCAGTTTAATGTCATGCTGGGAGCAGTCCTGAACAATGCAGCATCCTCCCCACACAAGGGAGAACACTTCCAAGCCTGACCAGCTGTCTCCTCCCACCCAGATCTTGTCCCCCAGTGCTGGGAGCAGCTGCCAGGCTGCCTGAGAGCTGTCCCTGGCAGGCAGCAGAGTCCCTGCCCCAGCACAGCGCCCTGGGCTGCAGGACCCTGCTCTGCAGGACAGCCCTGGGCACCCCTGGCTGCTCTGCACAAGAGACAATCAGAGAATGTACTCACAGGCTCTGCAGGCATTGGATGTTCCAGCTGGAGGAGATGGCTCCAGGAGCTGCAGCTGCATTGTCCTGCAGCCAGAGGTTCCTGTGCCAAGGGCTGGCAGGGATTCTGCCCAGGCACTTCTCAGCCCCTTCCCAGCCCTGACTGATTGAAGCTCTCTGTGCTCTCTGTGCTGTGCCCAGGCTGGCTGCAGGCAGTGCCCCAGCCCTGCTGGGCTGGCAGAAGAGCTGCTCATCAAGAGAAATGTGCTTTTGAAGCTCTCTTGCTTACCAGGAGCTGCCTCTGTGCCAGGAGCCCAGCCCAGCTCAGCAGCACAGGACACAGCACAAGGACTTGAATGAGTCTCTGGGGCTTTGTGCTCAGGCCCTGAACATCAATCCCCTGAGAGGGAGCTGAAGAAACCCGCTCCAGAACTCCAAGGCAGAATCCAACTCCAAAGTTTCTTGGACTTTTAATGGGTCCCACTGAGGGACACAACTGAGAAAGTGTCCCCAGGCCCCAGGCAGGGCAGAGAACTGCAGGCAGTGCTGACAGGTGGGCACAAAGAGAAGCCAAGTCTTGGTGCCCTGGGTCTGTGCCAGCAAGGGCTGGGAGGAGACACCTTGTCCTGAGGCCCTGGGGCCTCCTGGCACAGCCCCAGCCAGGCTGGGCACTGTCAGCCCCCTTGTCCTGCCCTCAGCGTCCCCCCCCAGGCCCACATCCCAGTGGCCTCAAGGATCTGCTGGAAGGAGTCCCCTGGGGAGCCTTGCTCAGCAATGGCCCTGGGGGCTCCTGAATGGCTCCCTGCAGGGAGTGCAGGTTTTTCAAAGGACTTTGGGTTTGGCTTTTGCCTTGGAGTCTCTGAGAGGTTTGGTGCAATCATGGCCTCCAATTATCTGCTGTAATTAGTCCCTGGAGAGGCTTTGTCAGTAACAACACTCAGTGTGGCTCATTAATGCTTCAGGGGTACTTCAGTTATTTGAAGGTACTTGGTGCTTCCTTTTAATACAGACTCTGTGTGAGGTTTGTGCAATCATGGCCCCAATTATCTGCTTTAACGAGTCCCTTGAGAGCTTTGTACTGACACTCAGTGGGCTCATTAATACTCTGAGATACTCAAGATTTTTAAGGTACTTTGGATTTTCCTTTCTACACTCTGAATCTCTGAGAGGATTTGTGCCATCCTGGCCTCCAATTCTCTCCTCCACTGAGTCCATGACAGCTTATGTTGGGGAATGGACCTGAGTAGGACCCATTCATGCCTCGAGACACTTTGGGGTTTTCTTGTGACTTGGACTCCTGGAAAGGTTTGTGCAATCTCCTGTCAGGCTCAGGGTTCAAGGGCTCAGCTCCAAATGCACCACAGGGCTCATTAGGATCAAGGAAGTCCTGGCAAACCATGGCTCTGCCTTGATTTCCCTCTGGTATGGAGCAGTTCATTAGGAAGTATTCCTTTTAGAGTTATGGAGAAATATTTCAAAGAGCTTCTAAAAATATGTAATTCTATTTTTACATATACATAGAGTGTATTTTATTATTGTTCTCTTTAGAGAAGACGTGATTGCAGCATTCTGTGCTTGATATTATCCAGGGTCTCTCCTAAGGAGGTCTGGCCAGGTCAGTGAAGTTGTAACCTTGGAGCTGACCCAGTGTGGACAACCTTGCCCCAGATTCCCTAATGCCATGTGAGAAAGAATTTTCACTTTCAAAAATTAAATGGTTTATTAAGACCTTATCAAAATACAAGAGAAGACTGAATAAAGAAAAGAATACAGCACCTGAGAAAAAGATTCAGTCACCATATGCTCATCTACAAAAATGAATGTTCTGTCTTTTACACCTTTAGCCCCTCCCAAAGTCTTGTCCATCGACTCCTCCTTCTCTGTCCAGTGGTGGAGATCACTGTCTGACACCTTGATTGGGGGGAAGGTGCTGCCACAGTAACAAGCCAACCCTCCCAAATGCCCCGACTACTGAGGCCATCCTGTGATAACAATGCAAGGGGGAGGGGAAGGATAACTATACATCTACCAAAAACGTCCTCTTAACATATATTTAATATTCACCCCTTAATATTGAGAGTCAACCGTAGGATTACGCATCTATACAAACCCCCTTTTTCTTTTTCTTGAAGTCATTTGCTTGAAAAATTAAGTAAAAATAATTTTCTCTGTCTCTTGAACGAGTCATAACCAGCATCTGTTGATGTGGGCAGGGACAGTGGGAACAGGAGAAAAAAATCTCAGGTTTCCTTGGACACACTTATTTGGAATGGACAAAAGGACATCACAGAGGTCCAGCATGGCTTTGACTCCCATCTACCGTGCCTATGTGGCTGCTGCCCATAGTCAGTGTATCTTAGGGGGTGAGTACAGAGGCCTACTCGATCCTGCCCTCCAGTTCCTGTTGAATTTTAAGATAACTGAGGAATGATAGAGGTCTGGTGTGGCCTTTTGTCCCTACCTTACCATTGCCTACAAGGGCTGCTACCCGCAGCAGGGCTATGGAGCCTTCTTGTAGCAAACAAAGGGGCCAACCCGGTCTTGCCCTCTTTCCTTTGTCTTATTTCTATAAAGAAGCTGTCCCATTACCTTTTACAGTCCCTTGTGTACTTCCCATCAACAGATGCTGGTAATTCTCACCCATGAAAACAGGGAGACAGTTCTCAAGCTGGTTGGTGGAAGCTTGACTCTACTTTTTGGGCATCTTGGTGTTTTCCTGGTTTGTCTTTCAATCTCTACTTGAGAGTCAATCTTGTTTCACCCAGCCTGGATGTTACAGTCCACTCATTTGGGTTCTTTTACTGGGCCTTTGACTCTGTTGCCATGAGTCCATCCCCGCTCTGCAGTCACACGGCCGATTCGGTGGTGAGCAGTACCTGAAAGGGACCTTCCCACTGAGGAGTTAGAGGCTGATCTCTCCATGACTTGATCATCACCCAATCCCCAGGATTAATATTATGGATTCTGAAATCCAGGGTGGTAGTTTGAGGAATTGCCCCTTTATGTCTTAGCCCTTCTAAGGTCTGTGCTATGGACATCTCTTATTTCTTGGCATTGGCTTCCCCTTCCTCATAGGTGGCAGCCTTCTGGGGTGAGGTCAGGAAGGGTAACCGCAAACATCATTTCATGGGGTGACACCCCCAGATCTGACTGGGTTGTGTTCTAATTCTTAATAAGGCCAAAGGGAGACATTTTATCCATTACATTTGGGTTTCAATCATGAGCTTCACTAGAGCTCTTTTAAGGGTTTAATTCATTCTCTCAACCTGACCAGAACTTTGTGGATGCCATGGAGTGTGTAGTTCCCATTTTACTCCCAGGGCCTGAACAACTTTCTGCAATATCTTCCATGTGAAATGAGTTCCTCGGTCTGAATCAATCCTGTTTGCCATCCCCATATTGGGGAATGATTGATTCCAGAAGTGTTTTACTCACAACATTGGCATTGCTTTCACAGTGGGTAACACCTCTACCCAATGAGTGACGTGATCTACTATCACTGGCAAAAATTTCCAGCCACTATACCTGGGGAAGCTCAGTAAAGTCTACTTGGATGTTTTGGAAGGGCCATAAGGCTAGTTCTCGCCCTCCCCTGGGTGTTTTCCTCATGATGTTCTTATTCAGTTGTTGACATATCACACACTGTTCAGTTACTTGCTTAGCTATTCTGAAAATTTCTTTGCATGCCCAGTCCCTTAGAAATTGACCACTGAGTGCTTGTGTCCCCCAGTGTGTTGTTCTATGTATGCCTTCCAGCATTTTCTTGGCCAGGGGGTTTATTCAACATTTGCCTTCCATCTGCTAATCTCCACTTCCCTTTGTTATCCTTCTTGGCTCTTATTTGAGAAGTTCTTCCTCTTCTGTTCCACTGAATACCATGACTTTTTGCATTCTCTCATAGGGGTTAATACTGTTATTGGTTTTTCTGTCTCTAATTCAGTTGCATTTTTAGCTTCTAAATCAGCTAAATTGTTCCCTCACACCTCCTGAGTCACCCCCTTCTTATGTCCTATACATTACACACATACACCACTGATACTTCTCCTGGTAATTGTAAGGTTTCTAACTCTTCTAAAAGAAATTTTTTCATGAAAACGTCCCTTTCCCTTTGAATTGAATAGCCCCCTCTCTTCCCAAATTTTTCCAAAGCTATGCACTACTCCAAAAACATATTTTCAGTCTGTATCTATTGTTCCCCTTTTCTGTGCCAATATTTCCAGAGCTCATTTTAGGGCATAGAACTCACACCTTGGGCTGACCAGTTGGAAGTGACTTTCCCTTTTCTATGGCCACCAACCCTTCATGCACTACAGTGTACCCGATACCCTGTGCCCCTTTATTACCTGTGAAGATCCATTGATGAACAATCGTCTTCCACCTTGGAGTGGTTGATCTGTTAAGTCTTCTTTTCCTTTAGTTTGATAGTTTATAACCTCTAGGCAATTATGTATTAGTGCCTCATCTGGTTCTCCATACAAAAACTGGGCAGGGTTGAGTTGGTTACTCACAATTAGCTCTAAACCGTTATCTCTTAAGATGGCTTCATACTTTAGCACTCGGGAATCTCTGAGCCATTTCTCAGCCTTTTTGGCTCAGGATACTCCTTACTGAATTTGGGATATATATCTTCAGTTTTCCCCCAAAGGATAATTTTTTGTGTTCTGCTATGAATAGGGCAGTCACTGCCACAGCCTGAATACAGGTTGGCCACCCCCGGCTGACAGGGTCTAGGAATTTTGATAAATAGGCCACTGGTTTCCTGGATCTTTCCCAGTCCTGGGCCTAACACTCCATGTGCTACCCCTTTGTCCTGGTTCAGAGAAGATTGGAAGAGAACCCCCCAAAGGGGCTCCTGTAGAAAAGCAGATTCAATTGATCCCTCCCCCCAACCGGTCCAGGAGGAAACGACCTCCTTGGAGAAAAGTGGAAAAAAAACATGTTTATTAAACAATAAATCTAAACAATATAAAACAATAAAACCCCTTGCCGCTCCAAAAGAGATGACAAAACTGAGAAAGCCCCCTCCCCAGGCTGCAGCTTGGCTCACTCAGTCTCTGATCTGTCCCTCCAGCGCTGAAATGCCGCGGGCCAGGCCCAGCCCAGTGGCCACAGGTGCAGCTGCCGGTGCTCTGCTGGGTGTTCAGTCCAGAGAGGGTTTCAAGAGATCCAAAGAATAGGGAAAAAAAGAAAAAAAACCACAGTCCTGGGAACTTCTTTGCCTCAGCTAGCTAAAACTAACTAAAAGCAAAAGAGAGCTCTGTCCCACTGTCTGTCCATCCGCAGACAACACAGTCCAGGAGCAGGAATGTGGAAGAGTGAATGCAGTGTCTGAAAACAAACTCCTGCTTCTTCTCTCCCCCTTCACTCTCTGGAACAAGTTTTAAGGTGCAAAACTATTATTCAGCATAAACAGAACAAGACGAGCTGGGGATAAAAGCATCATATAGTCAACCCAGGACATGCTGCAAGGCACCATGGGGGAAACTTCTGTGAGGAACGCCGGAGTCTAAGGTGCATCTCTCCAGGGAATTGCTGTTGACCTCTCCCCAGTGAGTTCACAGGTCTCCAAACACACACTGGAGATGTCTGGGGCCATCCATCATTTCTCTGCTCTTCAGAGAGCAGAGGGTACGGACTCTGGCTACATCAATGAGCTCGTGCCCAAGGCAACCACCCCTGGCAATGGGGCTCCATGAAGCTGCCCTAGGAAACCCCCAGGAGCTGGGGAGTGCCGAAAAACCACCTCAGAAACGTGAGATACCCCAGCATCTGTTCATGAACATGGGATATCCAAAAACTCACTCATTAATGGGCTCCCCCTCCCTTCATCATCCCCAAACTGTGGCTGTCTCATTCCAGACCCCAGCCCACCTCCCCAGTCCCAACCCCAACCCATCCCACCACTCCTGGACATCAAGACCCCTTCCCAAGCTGTACTTCCCCCATTTCACACCTCCCAAACCCCATCCCACCCATCCTGCCCCACCCCAATGCTCATCTTCACCCTTCCTGATTTGCATCCCACTTCACCCAATCTCCTTCCCAACCCCATTTCACCCCATGGGGCTGTGGAATCGAGGAATTTTGGTGTGGCATTGAATGAGTTTTCAGTGGCATTGAGCGGTTTTGAGCTAATAGGTCAATCCCTCTCATCTTTTGGAGTACCAAGAAATAAAGGCAACCAAACACCCCCAAACCCCCCCATATCCTCCCAGATATCTCCCAGAATCCAAGTTTCCCTCAAAACATAAGTAAAATGCGAGGCCTTAGATGCGTTTGATGAATTGGGTCAATTTTTTACCCCAATTTTCTGTATTTTGAAGGAGGGAAATAAACAAAAACTAATGAGACGCAAAGGAAAAAAGGTACACAAATAACTTCCCACTGTGTATCACAAGGAATTGTGGGTGAACAGGGCTCTGACAAATGTGGGTCCTCCAATGGGGCTGGAGATGGAGCAGTGCATGAAGTTCTACCTGCAGTTGGGACTCTTGCAGGGCTTCCCTTACTGGTGCTCCGTTGGTGTCGGATAAAGAGATGAGTGATCAAAGAAGCTCTTCCCACACTGGGGGACACTCGTAGGGCCTCTCCCCAGGGTGGATGCACCGGTGGGTGATGAGGGTGGAGTTGTGGTGAAGGCCCTTCCCGCAGTCAGGGCAGCAGAAGGGCCTCTCCTCGGTTTGAATCCGCTCATGGCAGGAGGAGATTGGAGCTCGTATGAGACCTCTTCCCACCACTGGGGTGCACTCATAGGGCCTCTCCCCAGTGTTGATGCGGAAGTGCAAGACAAGCTTGGAGTTGCAGTTGAAGCCCTTTCCACAGTCACGGCAGTGGAAGGGCTTTACCTTGGTGTGAATCTGCTGGTGGTTGAAGAGGGCAGAGCTAGAGCTGAAGCCTTCCCACATTCCCCACACTCGTAGGCCCATTCCCCAGTGTGGATCATCTGGTGGCAGATCAGGGTGCTGCTCTGCCTGAAGCTCTTCCCACATTCCAAGCACTTGTGGGGCTTCTCCCCATCATGAAGCTGCTCATGGGGGATCAGGTCTGAGCTCTGGCTGAAGCTCTGTCCACCTTCCTGGCACAGGGTGGGTCTTTCCTCCTCAGAGCAGCCTGGCTGGATTTTGGATCTCCTCTCCTGAGGGATCTCTCTGGCTTTTCTCCCTGTTGGACTCCTGTGCCATGGCACCACACAAAAGGGCCTCTTCCACAAGGTTCTGTTTTGGTGATTTGTCCTCTGTGGTCTCCATCTTCAACTCCTTCCCTGGGGGAGGAAGGACAAGGAGGAGAATGGGATTTGCCTCTGTGCCAGAGGGAAGGGGGAGGAGATCCCCCCAGTGCATCCCAGCAGGACGGGGTTGGCAGCAGGGTTGTTCCCTGCAGCTGGGGGCCAGGCTGGGCTGGGAGGATGAAGCAGGAGAGAGGCGGAAAGGGGCACTGACTTCCTCCTCACCTGCCTGGGTGTGCCGGGGCATCTTCCTCTTCTTTACAGCCTCCTCCTCCACTGAGTCAAGGTTTGGGGAATGGGAAATCCTGTTTTTGGGAGGAAAACAAGGGATGAGCACATTGGAGTTCTGTACTGGTTTGAAGGCCAACCAGCGGGAAAAGTCTAAGCCCGAGTTACAATTTAATAAGAAAATGAAGATCAAGGCAATGACACAGAAACACTGCCTTAAACTGACAGAGTCAGGATATAACCTGACACCCTGTTGGTCAGGGTGGTGGCAGCAGTCCCATTCAATGATGGCTGCAGTCCTGTTGGAGTGATGAACGTGATTCTGTCAAAGCAGTGGTCCTGTAGAAGGGTCTGGTCTTCCTGCTGAAGGTCCTAGTGGTGGTTCTGGAGCTCTTGTCCTCTGGCAATCCAGCAGGCAAGTGCTCCTGGTGTGAAAGTCTCAGCTTATATCCAGGTAGGAATGCTTGGATCCTCCCCCTGGGCAGAGCATCCCACAATGGGATGATGGATTTGATCAGTCCTGCAGGGGACACTCCATGGCCCATTCCCGGAAGATATCTCCCCTGCAGGCGTTATCAGGGCTGAGTCATGCAAGAGATAAAGAACACTGCCCTGCCTGTTTATAGCAGTTGATGAAGATGGGGATTGCAAACATGCATTGGTTTACATCTTGCATTGCAGCCTGAAACAGTGGGGTAATCCCTGCTCAGGGGGTGAACACCACCCCCCCTTACCCAAACTGGCTCAGGTGTAAAACCCCCAGCCCGGGAAGGCCACACACACAGGGGGACAATGTCACACTTGCCCTGCCCCAGGGGAGGTTCTCTGTCCCTTTCACTCCCTTGCTGTCCCCCCTTTTCTCTTTCTTTCCATCTCTCTCTCTGCCTCACATTTACTGTTTCAAATAAAATCCACCTTGGATTTGGTGTTGTTAGCACCTTTATTGGGCCGAGGAATCTCTTTAACAATGTTGTTAACCATATTGCAATATTATTTTAGCACGGTGAGTTCAGGGCGCTGTCCTCTGACTCCAAGTGCCTTTGACAACAGCATGGTTCCCTCCTCTGAGCAGGTTGTTGTTTTCTCTGGAGAAACTCTTGGAAAATTGGATGCAGCTTCCTCTGAGCAGTTTATGGGAGAACTGATGAGGAAAATGGCTGTTGTGGGTGGACAGTGTAAAGAAAATATTTTATTGTCCTTCCTTGAAAAGGTTTGTTAAAATCACTGGAGCAAAGGGAGCAAATGTTACCAGCGAGACTGACAAGGTTCATTCACCCCATGGTGAGGAACACAAGGGGCTGATGAAAGTCCCACAAGAAGCCCAGCTCAAGTAGCTGAATTCCTGAATAACTCCCAAATTCCCAGGCATGGAGGCTTTGCCAAATGTGAGAATCATTATTCTCTTCATCCCTGTCACCTTTGTGACAGCTATAACAGAGTTTCCCTTCCTTTTAATAATCTGTATTGGGCAGAATTTCCACTTTTCTTTTATTGGAAGTTGCCAGCAGCTGAGCTGGAGCTGTACAGGAAACCAATGAATCTTGGAATTGCCACAGAATTGCTTCTATTATCAGTTTATCAAGGTTTGGGATTTGTTTGTGTTTTCATCACATGTGACTTGTGGGAAAATCAAATATTCATCAAAGTGATTTATGCAGGGTCAAGTTTGATTTCTGTCAAGGTTTATTTTCTCCAGTTCCCAAGGGATGCTTGAGGAGTCTCTGAGCCTCTCACCCTGGGAGATGCTTGGGAGGGGTTTGGGGGGGGGGGGGGTTGTCCTGTCCTG